>JARVGW010000336.1:17889166-17904771 GCA_031762495.1 Anablepsoides rubrolineatus
TGATGAGAGGATAACATTATAACATGGTATAAAGCTCCAAAAAGTGGATTTTACATGATATAGCCCCTTTAAATTTGTATCAAATAGCTGATTATAGCAGAAAGCAACTGTAAGAAGTATAAATAGTACAAATTAGCAGAAAAAAGCACAAATAAGGCAGAAAAACACAGAAGAATAGCAAAAAGAAGCAGAACTAGTTGAAATAGCAGAAAACAAATAAGCAAATAAGTAGCTAAAACCAGAAGGAAGTTCAAAAGAGCATAAGCAGAACAAATTGTGTTAGGTGCTGTAAAGATTTAGAAACATTTTGAGGGATTTTAAGGATGTTGAAAATAGACCCACTCATTTTCAATGGCAAAAAAGTGGCTAAAAAAGTGAAATAGCTGAAAAAGTATAAATAGCAGAATTACCAAAAGTCATAGCCAGAATGTCCAGAATGAGCTGAATGTTTTGATATATGAATTGTTGAAATAACATAAAATTGTGGACCAAGAAAGGGGCCAAAAAACGTACGGAACACTGATAAAATAAGCAACTCATTCCTCACCTTCTAAAGCAGAACAGGCAAATAAGCGGTCTCTAAGTGCCCTCTGCTGGCTGCCACCAGACCCATACAGTTCCAGCAGACTGAGGGCTCGGTCGAGGTCCTTGGAGGCCAGAGCATTCTGAAAGGCCTCAGCAGCCACAGCCTGAGCTGCCTCCTCCTGGGGCCCCGACAGCAGGAGGCTGACAAGTGGTTTTCCACAGATAACTGCCTCAAGTCCAGGAGAACCTTCTTTACCTAAAGAGATTCCCAGTACTGGTTCTGCCATGGTGTGAAGGTAGGCTCGCAAAATAGGGAACTCCTTTAAGAGGTCATTGGCTTCTTGAGAAATCTGCTCACCGTCCAGGACGACATCCTTACGGCTGCTACGGAAATATCCGGTCCATCCAGAGGACTGGGTGCGGGCTGGCTCTCCCTTACAGGCACTCAAGCAGGCCAGGGTGGCCAACAGGGGCGAGCGGGACTTTAGGAAAGACAGAGCTGATGCTGTGAGCAGGAAAGAATTGGCAGAAGACGAGGAGGACGACGATGATGATGACTGAGATGGTGGAGATGAGGACAAGTTGATGAGGGTAGCAGACTGGTCCTCAGCTGAGACCTCAGACTCAGAGCTCACATCAGACAGAGACTCTGGGATTCCCAGAACGGTCAGGTAGCATGGGGCGTGTTGCTGAAGCAGCAGGAACAAGGAGGAAACACTGAATGCTCCATCGCTTGTCCTGGTTTGACCAGAATCTCCTTCCTCAACCGTACAGGTGGTCCACACCGGCAGAACCTCACAGCATCTCTGAACAATCACCTGCTGGACGCTGAGCCGGACTCCCTCCTGCTGCAGCAGGGATCGAACTCTGGAGACAAAACAAGATGAAAGATTTTAACATATACCTGTAGACAACTGTAAAAATGTTATGTATAAATCAGTCATTACTGCACAGTACAGTAAGTTGAGAAATTAATGTGTTCTGCTTAAGGTTGTTTTTTGTTTGTTATTAGTGTTCTTTTTTATGCCTTTAATTTTCAGCTTATCTGCTGCTGTGACAAAACCAGTTTCCCTCAGGAATTAGTATAAATCTGTTCTACTAACTTTATAAATATTTTTACCACATAAATCCTTCAAATATTTTTTTTAATTCATTTCATTTAATTAAAAAAACATTTAATTAAAAAAAAACAAATTTTAACACAAAATCATTAAATGAAAGGGAGCAAAGAAGAAAAAATCTTATAACATCTGCCCCATTTAACAAAAAAGAATATATAAAACACACACACACACAATAATTTCACACCCTAGTGGTCAGCAAAACAAAAAAATTAAAATATCTAATAGTAATAAAAAGATTACAACTCCTCAACCAGCAGCTTGTATAAATGCATATTATGTATTTTAATATTTCTTCAACAAATCAAATTTTACCAAACTTCCAAATAACTTAATCAAACCAGCATTTTTATAATCGTTAGCCAAGTTGTTCCATAACTTTATTCCTTGACCGGTACATCTCTCTTTCAAGTTAGTTTGAATTTTAGGTTTTACAAACATTTCAAATCCTTTAAGATTATAAATACTTTGCCTCTTAATGAAATTTGATTGAATGTTCAAAGGTAAATGCCTTTTTATGAGCCCTATACATAATTAGCAAAACCTTATATTCATCCAACTCGTGAAACTTCAACAATTTCAACTGACAAAATAATATATTTGATGGCTGACTATAATATTTCTCGGCTATAATTCTTATGGCTCTTTTTTGAAAAATAAAAATGACTTTGTAAATGTTTTACATGCCTTTCCCCAGACTTCAACACAACAAATGTTTGGTTCAACAAATCTGCTTCATCAAATATCTCATATTTTTATTTTCTTTTGCCTCTTTTGAGCTTATTCTTCCATTCCTTTTAGCAAGTTATTGGCTTCTTTTAGATTTTAGCTAGCTTCATATTACTGAGGTCATTAACCAGCCTTCTGCTACATTTAGCAGGCCTTTTTAGCTAGCCCTTTGTTACTTTAACATTTAGTAAACTCTTGCTACTTTCAACTTTCAACTAACATTTTGCCACTTTTAGCTAGCCTTTTGTCATTCTTATCTAGCATTTTGCTACTTTTTGCTTTTAGCTCATGATCTGGTCTTTTTAACTTTTACAACTCAGTTTCAGCTTCTTCAGCAAGTTTCAGCAAAATCATTCAGCGTTCAACATTTGTGTGAACTCTTACAAATCTAAGTCATGAATTTTAAGGAGAAAAACAAAGGATGATGTTATTTTCAATCAGTCATATTTACTTTGCCATTTTTCCCCCCTTTGTTTTTATTTGAGTGAAAACTGAACATTGAACTCTTTGCAATTAAACATAAGAAGCAAGAAGACCAACCATTTCTAAACAAAATCAACCTTGATGGGTCAAAATTCACCTGCCATGTCAGAGTGTTAGACTGAGGTCATCTTAAGTTGAAAAAAGAGGAAGTGTTAGCCACTTTGGCAAACCTTAACATATGAGAACATGAGCCTGTTTGCTCATATGAAATTGTGAGTTTTTGAGATGTGTTAATGTTCAGAGTATGACGTCAGGATGATTCTCAACTACAACCACACCTAAATTTACCTCAATATCTGTAAAACTCACTGATGGGTGACACATACTTTACCAATATGTTACATAATCTTTGTAGTCTGTGTAATATTTAGTCACGTCAAAGCTAAAGCTGCTTCTGCTTACACGAAAACAAGAGTGACGTCTTCTTGGAAAAACTCACATCGGAAAAGGGCTTTTCTGAGAAACTTAAAATTCCCTATATTAATGCTGTCAGACACTTGTCATATTCTGAGCTTTACCACATACATGCTTTGACAACATTTCTATGATTTCAGTATCAGCAGATACAGTTCCAAGCACAGATGCAAAATGATTATTCTCCAAAAAGGCTGAATCCGTTCCTGTTAAATGTATTTTTGGCACAACAGGAAGAGCAGTGTGGTTTTCGTCCTGGTCGTGGGACAGCAGAACAGTTCTACACCCTCAGCAGGGTCCTGGAGGGTGCATAGGAATTCGCTCAACCAGTCTACATGTGTTTTGTGGACTTGGAGAAGGTGTTCAACTGTGTCCCTCGGGGAATCCTGTGGGGTTTACTCTGGGAGTATGGGGAATCAAGCTCTTTGATATGGGCTCTTAGGTCCCTGTACAACCAGTGCCAGAGCATGGTCTGCATTGCTGGTAGTAAGTTGGGCTCGTTTCCAGTGAGAGTTGGACTCTGCCAAGGGTGCCCTTTGTCACAGATTCTGTTCAGAACCTTTATGGACAGAATATATAGCCAGAACTTGCTGGAGGGACTATATTTCTCAGCTGGCCTGGAAAGGCCTTGAAATTCCCCCAGCTGACAAGCTGGCCCAAGTGGCTGGGGAAAGGGACGTCCGGGTACTCCCTGCTTAGGCTGCTGTCTCTTGTAACAGTCTATATGTATATCACTGTTGTAGTACCTTTTTAGTGCCACACGATGGCGCCTCTTCTGTTCTGTTATAACATAGGACGTTTTGAAAGTAAGGAGTTCAGAGCTGAAGCCTTGCTGTGTGTACGCGCTTAGCTGCTGTGCTGCTAAAACCTCTATAATGAATGGTAAACAATATGGACTATAATCTATATATTCATGTATGAATGTAGATTTAGCACAGTGGAGACCTGGCTTTGTATGGTTTCAAGTCTGTAATAAAGTATATGTGGGAACCAGAAAGCTGTCGCTCTTTTTAGAGCTACGCCGTAGCACAAGTTTTATCCTAAGCTAGCTCTCCTGCTATGGACGACCATCGCATTACACCCTGCGATCCGACCCGGATAAGCAGAAGAAAATGGATGGATGGATGGATAGGCTACTTTGCTGCAGACCAGTTGTAAGTGAGAATTTTCCACTTACAAGTCAAAACTTTGAACTAGACTAAACCAAACAGTAGGAATTCACTGTTGGAATGTTGGAGAGTTCAGAATTCCATTAAATTAAATTTAAGGGAAATTACAGTTTAATTCAAGATAGTAACTACTTACAGCAACTCAACAGCGAGTAAAACCTCTTACTATTACTTTAAATTTCTATAATATTTATTTAACATTTAGTCCGTCATACACATAGTACGTTTCAGTGTTTATAAGATGTGTTATAACGCTGTTTCTGTGCAGGAAATACCACTTAGAGCTGAGTTAGTGTTTGTTAGCAGTGTTCAATTGTCGCAATGAGACGAGGAACGTGACAATTCATGTCTAGTCGAAGTTAAACACATAACGACAAAGTTAATTAGTACCATACTGCTCATGTGGCCCTCAGTGAAAATGAGTTGCACACCCTTGCTCTAAGGTGAGCTTGAAAAATAGGCTGAGCTATAAGACTGTGTGCAGACTTCAGGCTTAACATGGTCATAGTAATAAGATATAATTCTGATATGTACCTGTCAGGAGATACCTGTCGATCAAACAGTAGGTGGGAGAGAAGCTGGAAAGGTGTCTGAAGCAAAACCAGCAGTGGATTCCCAAGCTTCACTTCACCACTGTGGTCTAAAGGTGAAAGAAAGATGTGAATAACAGCACAGTTACAGTTAAGCCAGACTGGGTATGTGTTGATATTGCAGATTACTTGAGGTTTATGTGATAGTAAAGTTGGGTGAAGAAGCAAGTGCCAAATAATTTTACCTTCTGAACTGAGGCTGCGCACTAAGACAGAGGCTAGCGTGTTGATGTAGTCAAAGAAACTGCGCACATAATCTGGTCTGGCAAAGTCTCCGTCCGGCTCGAAGGGGCAGAGCTGGTCCAGAGAGCGAAGGAGCTGCTTCATACTGGAGCGCACAGGATGAGCATCCAGCTCTGACTGCTTCAGATTGGCCTGTTCAACCAACAGGGTCAGGAGAGTGCTGCCAACACTGCCCTCTGTTATACGAACAGAAACATCACAGACAAAAAACAGCAGAATCTGAAAACCACCTTCACTGCTCTGATCACTGGATAAACAGACCGATGTGTGTGGTAACGTTTAACAAAGTTCATCAAAAATGATTACAAACTACTTGCAAACTAAAAAATGCTGAAATTCAAAGTCATGTAAAAACATTATCGCAACACTAAAACACAAATTTAGCATTTCAGTATACGAGGATGGTGCTGAGAACCTGCGCCATCTGTAGCAGTGCTTAGGCTGTCCAGAGTGTTCTCCAAACGCTGAATCAGACCGAGCCAGGCCACAATGCCCTCTTCACTCAATGTTGGGTGGCAACAGAGCAGCACTTCCTGAATGCAGCAACCAAATGGGCTGGCAAACACTTGGTCCTCCCCAACTGCATCTGGACATAATCAGAAACAAACTATTTTCTAGAGTTGAGAAAAGGACTCTTTACAGGTATTTTTCATGCTAAAAAAACATTTTGTAATAAAGTTTTTCCAACTCAAATTCTGAAAAAGTTGGAATGTGTACAAATAAAAACAGATTGCAGTGATTTGCTAATTGTAATAAATGCAGTATGAGATTTAGCATCGACTTCCTGAAATATTTAAGGTCCTCCCTGAAAAAGGCATTTGGACTGGTGCAGAGGTTCTAAAACCTGTAGATACTTTTCTACATTGATGGAGCATTTCCAGATATGTAAGCTGCCCATGCCTGAGACCCCCCCCCCTTCCCCCAATACCATCAAAAAGTCAGACTTTTGAACTGTGTGCTGACAACACGCTAGATGGTCCCTCTCCTTTTTGGTACTGAGTACATCATGTCCATGGTTTTCAAAAAAAAAAAATCAAATTTGGATCCATCTGAGCAGAAAACAGTTCTCCACTTTGTCTCAGTCCACTTTAAATGAGAAGACAGCGGCATTTCCAAATGGTGAGGATACGTATATAGATCCTACTTTACAAGACAGAGCTTTAAAGGGGACATTTAGTTTTAGCAGTTGAGTCTTTAGGAAGCCAGAAAAGTTTAATTTAGACTCTCCTGTCGATGCAAAGATATCTTTATATTATTTTGGGTCCTTCAGTTTCTTCTATTTTTGGAAATATTAGGTCACAGTTTTTGTGACACAACTGCCAAATAAGGTCTGGACTTACCAGCTACAATTTGGTTGTCTTCATTCTCCTCTGGTTCTGGGTCAGACTCTGGCTCCAACATGAAAGGCTGGATGGACAAGTCTTCCCTTGTTGACATCTTTTAATTACTTTTTAAAAAAAAAGTTTCTGCACACTATATAGATGTAACCCTTCTATCAAACTAGAATCACCTGCTCTGGAAGCTGGAGGAGGAAGAGTGTGAAGCACAATTGGATTTAAAGAGAGTGTCAAAATGAGTTGATCTCAGACACATCTCAGAAAAGGGGTTGTTAGGTTAGAATGAGGAATTCAGACCAGAGAATTGCAGTTCCACTTTAAATATGGATTCCAACTGAATGATTTAAATGTGAAAAAGGATTTAAAATCATATGTTTACTTTAAGCAGCATTTGTGGATGGCACAGTGATCTGTGGAAGTGTTCCTGAGTCCTTTCAGTGACGTCCAGAAAAGAATCCATCACGAACTTCCAATAAAGACTTTCAGACTTTGAGCACAAAGATTTCTACAGATTCCTCAAATCTTTTAATGAAATGAACTGATGAAGCTCTGCCTATTTTTACTTCTGACAGATTCAGCTTCTAAATATCCTATTTTTATACACAGTCCTGTTATTGACCTAATTAGTAATTAAATGCTGCTCCGGCTATTTCTATTTGTCCCAATAACTTTTGCAGACTATTATTGTCCTCTTGCCCAACCTTTTGAGTTGTGTCGTTACAAATTTCAAAATAACTTTTTTCCAAATAGTGGTACAATTTTTCATTTTAAACATTTTCAGATTGAATAAATAAAATTTTGGTTGATGAGATTAGAAAAACACGGCATTCTGTTTTGAAATCACATGTTTTCCCAAAGAAAAGTACAGATCAAGTTTAAATGTTTCAATTATTCTTAACACACTGGTTAAAGTGGTTGAGTATTTGAATTCACCTGTTTTGGCGGAGCTCTTATGAGTTGCTGAATGATTCAGGATCTTGCTGACTTGCTGTAAAATCATGGGAAATCCACAGATCCCCTCAGAATGAGGTACTTTTCGGTCAACCTTTAATCCTTTGAAAACATACAAGGGGAAAAGATGAAAAGCAGCAAATTACACTCATTGAGTTGGAATAAATACCTTGTCAAATTAGACTATTATTTCACCTAATTTGAGTCTGATCTTGTGAAACGAAGCAAAATAATCTGCCAATGCATTTAGATAATTCACAGAGTACGCCTGTGCAAAGTAATACTGATAATTCATAACATTTATATTCAAGTTCATAGGTTTGATATTTATATAGTGGTTGATAATAGCCCTGTAAAGAATTCTTAGTGACGATCATAAATGTAAAAAGTTCCTATAATTAAAATTCTTAGACAAGTTAAGACTTATTTCATCTAGAAATAACTGGTTAGCTACCTCATTTGAACCATGTAAACTTTTTGACCCTGCCTCTAAAAACAAACAAAAACATACAAACTTATTCATATGATTTTATAAATACAAACATTTTAAAGTTTTCTTAAAAGAATTTAGAGTAGGGACTTCTCTTAGAGAGGCAGTTCATTCCATTTCATTAGAGCACAAATAAAGAAAATGATTTCACTTGGTATGGAAAAGTTTCAAAATATGACTGAGTTATCGGGGTTTGCAGGTCTGAGTGATCCCACAAGGACATTTATTGTTTCTTAAACTGTACGTGTGATAGAATGTGTGACTGATTCTACTGCTGACAGGAAACCAGTGCAGACATACAGAAACAATTTGTTTAATTATCTTATGTAATGTACATGCATGAATACAAGCAGCTGAACTTTATCGTGCAGACTGCACACAGCACATTGTGAATCAGTAGTTTGCCTGAATTAGATCTGAGTTTCATGTTTTATTTTTTGTCTCTACAGACAGAAGTGAGATGAGCTGACCTTTCTTTCTATGCCAGCTGTTCTTGTTTTTAGGTTTTAGGTCCTTGTTTTCCATTTAAACTGCCTTCTTTTAAAGATAACATTTTGCAATTTTTTTTGTTACTTTCTTTAACTGATGTTCTGTGTCTGTGTCATATGTCGTTCTTATAAATTACACTATACATACGTGTAAATACAACGGAGTATTAGGGCCACACAACAAGATTTTTTAAATTATTATTACGACATTAAAGTCATAATATTACAACATTAAAGTCATAATATTACAACAATAAAGTCATAATATTATGAGAAAAAAGTCATAATCATGACGTGTCAATTTTCCGTTCCTCATTTCCTCACACCTGCTGTATACAGCCATGTGTCTGTGTTTATAAAGTAGTCCATGATGACTTGGGTCACTGTTAGATTAATATGCTTTCATCCAAATTAGCTACGTGACATCTAAATCTGTCAATGCCTCCATTAATTACAATACAGCTTCAGTTTATAGTTGTTTGCACAATTTCCAAGTCCTGCAGCTGATAATTTGATGCTAATGTGCTAAAAGATTAACTATTTATTTATAGCAATACTAAAGAACAACTTGACAAGTTGCTCAACATTCCTCATTTTAATGCTGTGGTAACTGTATGCTTTTTTGTGTAAAGGCTACAGTATTATCACTTTAATCTCGTAATATTACGACTTTAATCTCGTAATATTACGACTTTAATCTCGTAATATTACGACTTTAATCTCGTAATATTACGACTTTAATCTTGTTATATTATGACTTTATATTCATAATATTATGACGTTATTTTTATATGACTTTAATGTCGTAATATTATGACTTTATTCTCATAATTAAAATAATCATAATCAGTGGTTCCCAAAGTTGGGGTCGGGACCTACAGTGGGGTCCTGAAACATCAAGGCGGGGTCCTGAAAATATTTTCTGGAATAATTTCACTAAAAAATAACAACTAACAACATTTTTTGCCTTTGTTGTTACAAAATAGTAAGATTAGTGTACTTAAAATGGACAAGAATAATGTAATAAATAATGTTACTATGCTCTTGTTTATTTGACATGAAAACAATGTTTATTAACCGACAACAGCTGGTGTAAATGACTGTCTCAATAAAAATAAATTAAATTAAAAGTAAACTATTCTTTTATGAAGATTCAGAAGTACGTTTTACTAAGAGTCAGTCTTCATACCTCGAGCTTCAAGGCTGCTGTTCAGCCTGCGCTCTGCTGTGTCCAGCAGCTGACGGGACGTCTTCCAGAGCTGACAGTGGCAACAAGCCAGGTCGAATGCAGCCATGGCTGCAGGGCTGAGCTCTTCGAGCAGGGTATACAGGAGGCCCGAAGCATCTGGAGGGCAGTGGCTCAGCCAGTAGGCCTCCTCTAAGGAGGGCATTGGATGAGGAGGGCTGCTGAGGAGACGGTCTGCGATGTCTGAGATGGAATAGAAAGCCACTCCTGCAGCAGGGTTGGTAAGAGAAATAAGATAATTGATCAAAAATGCTGTTATTTTCCTAAAAATAAAAGCTTTCAAAAAACAAAACAAAAAAGCTTTTTTTATTTTAAACCATTAAGACACAACTTTATAAACAATAGCAGATCAGAGCTTTAGATAAAATGAGACAGTTGTATTTATGTTACTGTTCATATTATTATTAATGGCACCTGCTTCTCCACCCAGCTACACTTTAATGATTTCATATATAAACGTTTAAAGGCCTAACCTTCATTGAAGAATGAATATTAACCCCTTCTGATTATGCCTGAGTTTTAGATTAAAAAATGACAGAGTTAGGGCCATTTTGATCAAACCTTGAAAATAACATTATAAGCAATCTATAGCAGTGATACTCAGCTCTTGCCTGGGCAAAACAAAACAAAACAAGACAAGAAAATAAAACAATGTTCTGATTATATCAGACTGATCATTAATGCCTGAATAAGTGGCTGAATAGAATAAGAAAATTGCGATCAATAAACTGGAAGTCAGAATAAAACAGCAGAAAACCAGTTGATTCTTCCAGAAGGCTTTATTCCCACCTGACTCCAATCAGAGCAGACAGAAAGGCCTCATATTGACAAGACACACTGACTCTCATTCTGTTTAAACCTAATGGCTGCAATGATCAGTGAGTGTAAAATACAAGACTGGATCTAACATTCAGTTAATCAGTCACAAAATTACCTTCAAGACATTGTTATATATTCCATGGGTATGCACTCAGCTAAAGCTACATATTTTGAGTCTTTCTGAAACTACTACTCAGTAATTGGCTTTTTTTCAAGTTTGTGTGAAAGTTTTAGTTTGTGAATAAAAGGCTGAAGTTCTGAAGTGAAGACTTTTCGTTTTATCTGAATGCAGCTAACTAAGTGTAAAAATAAATATTTCACTCTGTTGCATTGCTTCTTGCTGGTTGTTCTGGTTTAATATTAAACTTGTTTCTTTATGCTAGATGTTTGTGATATTCTATTCTACCATCTCATTGTCAAACTGCACCATATTTTCATTCAATTTGAGTAGGTGAATACTTTTGTTTGATTTGGATTACAACTTGCCGGATGACTTCTGTCAGGCCCGATTACTTTGAAAGTCTCATTAAAATATGTTCAGTGGATCCTGAGATATTTTGCTAACAGTAGAAATGAGCCAAACCATTAGTGGTATGCCTTCTTTGACAGGAGATAATGACTGTCATACATATCAATTTGCTTTGCTTTTACTCTCCCTTTAAACAAATTTCTTAAATGATCTAAGTTTCCATTTCAAATTTGACTCTTACAGCATTTTCTTTGTATTGAAAATCTCCAGAATAAATAAATATAAAAATACATTAATAAATCCCCCAGGCTGCACTCACCTGCTCAAACTATACCAGTACAGAGAAAATGACATGTGCTAAGACACTCAAAACTCTGTAATTAAAGAGGGAGAAGCTGAAATTTGTTTATTGGATGTCAGACCTGCTGCGGCAGCGCTCCCAATGGCCTGCAGTGTTGACCGGCCGCTGCTGCCCAGACGAGCCCTCCCTGCACCCGTCACAGCTGCTGACCCCAGGCCCTCTGAAGAAGAGGAGGATGAATGCATGGACTGGCTTTCCATCTTCTGTTCCACCTGAGCCAACTTCACCAGGACCTCTTTGTAGTGCTCCATGAAGACCAACTCGCCACAACACGCAGCTGTCTCTAAGTCAAAAACCACAGAGACCTGCAAAACATAACATTAACTTGAAGGGACACTTTCAGACCTACTGCTAGGTGGATGATGCTTTCATTAGTAACATTAAAGACCTAGAATTCTTTAAAAGAGTACATATCACTGCTGCCTTTTAATAATTAAAAAGTTACAGTCTATCTACTGAAGTCAGTTTTTCAAATATTACATGTGATCTCACACAGTGATGTTAGATCATGTGAGATGTGTTGAAAGACCACACTAAACTATAGTTTGCGTGGTTGGAACCTATGGAGACACACAGGGCTGAGCTGAACAGCGTACAAGAGCGTCGGTGGAGATTGTGTGCCGAGGCTGTCACTGTTAACAGTGAACATCAGAGGGCGCAAATTAACAGCTTTCTTTGAGGCACCGAAATAAGGCACCGAAGTTAGAATTGTGTTTCGGTCTGTGTACTATCGCTGATGTTTGCCCCGATGCCATACTGGAACTGAGTTTCGGTACCCAACCCTATCTGAAGGTTTAATTAAAATCAGTTTTGTGATTCAAAAGATATTTTTCTAACACAATAGACAAACCTTTGGTCTTCCAGTGATGCTGATAAATGATAAGCTTTGTATGGACATAATTTATCTACAGATCTAGTTTGTCACAGACCTGACGGGCCTCCATATAATTTCCCAGCCGAATGCAGGACATCAGCAGAGATTCTGGAGGTGACAACATGGCAGGAACCAGCCAACTGTGAGAACCTCCACATGTGCAAAGCTCTAGTTCCACACATCCAGTCACTGACCCTCCTCCACCGTCTGACAACATACAGAGAAGGAATTAGAAATATACTTTTTTTTTCTAACAAAATTTACAGCCTTATAAAAGACCAACATAACAGGAACTTCAAAGAACAGATTTCACACAGATGATTTCATTCAGTGAACCTAAAAACCATGTCTGTGTGTGTGTGTGTGTGTGTGTACACATATACATTATTTCATCACTTACTCAGCACACACTGCATTTTTACAGAAAATTAACATTTTCTAGAGTGCTTATGAATTAATGATTAGTCTTATTGAAACAATGCTGCAGCGAATGTGAGCCGTAATCAAAGCTAAAGGTGGTCCAACGAAAGTCTAGAGTGGGTGCCTTTAGTTTTGGTGGTGTATGTTGAAAAAGCTAAAACAGAGTTGCTCAAACAATCCGAACACAAACTAAAATGAGTCGAACAATGAAAAGCTAAAACAAGCAAATTATTAGTTAAAAGCTAAAACATTCAAAACAGCTAAAGTTAAAAGCTAAAATGATTAAAACCAAAGTAAAAAAATTTAATCAGGAAAACTTAAGCAAAAGCATCAAATTTGAAGGTAGGAGTAATTATCTTCTGTGTGACTCTAACATTGTTGCAGAGAATGTTTGGCTCACTCTTTACTCTATTAAGAACCCCCATGAGACAATTTGGAGAGTCTCTCTTTAACACAATTTTCAACTCATCTCCAGCAGTGACAGCACAGTTACAAACTGACATTAGCCAATTTTCTACTTGTAAATAGTTTAAAACCCTGGTCAAGTAATAGGTAGTTTTCAATAATGGAAAGATCTGTGTTATAGCTTACCTGATGCACTTGTGCTAACTTCTCCATTACGTTTCTCTACAGAGGTTTGCCTCTCCGCAGCATGTCTCGCTGGTTTCCTCCTCCTCCTTGAACCTGATCTTTTCCTGTGTCTCAGAGGAGTACCAGAAGAGCTGAATGTGGACATCTGTATAGGACTTTCTGAACCTGCAAGCATAATAACCAGTCAAGGCTCAAAAGCCTGAATGTCTAAAGTTAAAATCAGTACAGACCAGGCAGAGGCTGATTTTCCAATTTCAAGGTATATCACAGTGTTAAAAGGAAACCCAGGTTCTTCTTCCATGAAGCAGCTCTGTAGTCCTCCATCTGCATTTTCTGTTTCAGGCTGAGTCATTTCTACCTTCTCCTCTCTGTCAACGCGCTCTGGTTCATTTAAAAGGGCTGACTGTCAGATATTGTCCAACATTATCCCTCAGGGTGGATAGAGCTCACAGCCGGAGGAAAACAAAAACCTTGCACTGGCAAAGAGACTAGTGAACGTCATCCTTTACCTGATATGTTTCATGGCATAAATAATAAGACGCGATCTGTGTGACAACATACTTTTTACATTTATAAAAACTAGGGATGCACCGATATGAAAATTTCAGCCGATATCGATATCCGATATAATTACTGCTGTTATGGCCGATAACCGATATTTACCAATATTACACAAACACACAAATTATATTATACATATACACCCAAACACATTTGGGTCTTTTCTTGATACTGTAAATAAACGACCAGACCTCTGACATGGCTCTACTTCAGTTATTCCTGGCTGTGCAGCATCAATATCACCATCATGATCAAACAGATACCTTTCAACCAACCATCTCCCCTCCCAAAACAACACAAAGCTAAAAAGTGGGAAATCGACCCAGTTTTACATATCGGACAGATACCAATATTCTAAAAAAATGATCAATATCGGCTGATACTGATATCAATACCAATATATCGTAGGGGTGTAAATCAGCAGCTTTATCACGATACAATATTACATTGATTTGTTTGGATGACGATTCAATATTCCTCAATATCACAAAGTCTGTCACGATATGATTTCGATTCAATTCAATTCACATCTGTGATCGATATAATACGATTATCATATGCCCATCTAACAAAATAACTGTGTTAGATGGGCATATGATATTGATTCACATCGAGCATATGATGATGATATAGATCAATATTTTCATTTTGCCTCGATATAACTGAATCATGAACCATTCAAATTGATATATTGATATAGATCGATGAATCGTTACATTCCTAATAAAAACTACAGTATTTTTAAAGTCTTTATTTTACAGTTGAAGTAAATGTTTATCAAAAAATGCCTAATGTTACAAGTAGTTGGATTCCTTTAAAAAGTCAAAATGTTAAAAGCACTACATTTCCCTGCTCCAACAGTTTAAATGTCTTAAGATATCAAAGACAAAGCAGTTTTGTTTTGATTTTATCACCACTGAATTAAATAACTGGCTTCAGCAAAAGGAAAAGAATCCAACAATGTGAAAGAAGAGCATTAGTAGCTCACCATCTCTGATGCTCTGGTTGCTGGTGATAATCTGCAGTCTCCACTGAGCCTCGGCGGTGCGTTTGGACAACCTCTGCAGGCGAGCCCCGAATGTCTCAGCAGTCACAGAGCAGCCAAGAATCACAGCGGCCTCAGCCTCTCGAGGCAGGGCCCGTCCTGTTTCTTGACCCTCCTGCTGACCCACCACACACATGCCTTCCAAGCCTTCTTTTAGCAGTTTTAGAAAACCTTCCATAGCTATCACATCAACAAGAAACCCTCTGCAGCCCTGAATGAGGTGTTCCAGGTCCAAGTGGCCACGTTGAGGTGCAGCTGAACATGGACACTGTTTCTGCTCCTCCCTGCTTTCGTCAGCAGTCTCGTCCACATCTGCTTTGGTTTCTGTTTCTCCATTTTGATTTGTCGCATCAGATTTGCATTCGGGGTAAGTGTCATTATCTGTGTTTGTGTTCAAGTCTTTTTGAACCTGTTGGACAAAGTCAGAGGTGGACAGAAAAAGAAGGGAAAAGATATTCTCCAGCAGCTCCAGGCGGAACATGGCAGGAACTGTCTCTAAAAAGAGCTGACACTCTGACAGATAGCGCTGGAACAGGATATGGCAACCTAAGGATAGAAAAGAAAAATCAATAAACAACATAAAATAGAATGTTTAAAAAAATATTTAAAGGGGCTATATCATGTAAAATCCACTTTTTGGAGCTTTATACCATGTTATAATGTTATCCTCTCATCAAAA
>JARVGW010000336.1:17974602-17995877 GCA_031762495.1 Anablepsoides rubrolineatus
AGCTAACTCCGTTGGTGGGTTGCTTCTTTGACCAAAAACGTCAAGTATTGAGCTCCAGTGTTTAAACTTTATTTTTTAAAAGAGGAGCTCCAATTGTAAAGTAAAGTAAATCAATACATACAAAAGTTTAGTGTGAATTACAAACAAAGCCACGTAGTTCTAACCAGAGTGCCTTCCTGCTACTACGTATGCAGGCACAAAGCATTGTGGGAAATAACTGTAAAATGAGAACCGTGACCGACAGCGACAGACTGCAAGGATGTACACCTTCCTAATAATAACATTTGATCGGGAGGGGTGCTGTTGGAGATGTCACAAGTGTTGTGATTCATTGACAGCCAAACCTTCCACTGTTCAAAAATAATGATGAATGATAGAAAATTAGTTTTTAGCGGTACTATCTGATAATTTTAGAAAGCGCAAATCCGCTTATGAATTACTAATATTAGTAAGACCGCTAGACGGCTAATGATGTATTTAGGTCCGCTATTAGCGGATTAGCAATTTAGGGGATTAGTGCCCACCACTCCTATTGTAGCAACGCTCTGTTTACATGCAGACAATTCCCTTTGACGTCATGTCCTGTTTCTTAATATGCAAATATCTCAACAACAATTGAGGGAAATTAGTTTTGCAATATTTTATTAATGTTATCTTTCCAAAAATGTGTTCATGTTTATTGGGAAGATTTGATGTCAGAGGCACTTTAAAGTCTACCCAGTGGTTCATGAGATACGTTGGTAACAAACAGACACAAAAACACAGAGGCAGAAGCATTAATGTTCACCTTCATTTATGTTCACCCTTGCAAAATTTTACAACTTTTGTTTACATATATTCAGTATTTGATAAAAAGATATGTGTTGATTTTGAGCCTTTATTTAGTGTTTTTCTGTCTTGATGATGAAATGATGTATATATGTTCTGACCTCAGTTTGTACCGCAGTGGTCTCCATTTGTTTCTGTTTGAGGGCCATCATCATCTGATCCCTCTCCTGTTGGAACATCACAGCTTTCTCCTGCATGGACTTCAGTTCATTCAGGAGCTGATTCAGCTCACCAGAATTACCCTGCATCAGATTATCAATGCATTACAAAATGTTTTCTTCAAGAATGAGCATGTCAATAAACTCAAGAAAAAAAGAAAAAAACACGTACCATTTCTTTGTCTTTGAGCATCCTCTCTACCGTGGCAGCCTTCTCACTCACAGCACTCAGCTCGAACTCCTTCTCCCTGAGCAGCAGGGAAACCTGCATGTTTGTTTCCTGCAGAGCTCTGAACTCTGACTCCTTCTCTCGAGAGCGAGCGACCACCAGTTCATTTTCTTCCTTCAGTTTCTTCGCCTCAATTTCCAGAATGAGAGCACGCTCCTTCAGGTTGGTCACGGCCTGCTTCAGCACCTCGTTGTCGTTCTCACGATTCTGCAGAGCCTCCCTCACTTGGATTAGCTGGTCTCCTTTGGTCTTGATGAGCAAGTCTTTGTCTCTCGCCGATCTCTGCAAGGACTCCAGTTTCTCTCTGAGCTGCCCGACCTCCTCTGCTTGACGGCTCTGCTCGCTCTCTGAGGTGGAGGCCGAGTTGGAGAGCCGGTGGTTGTTCTCTTGAAGAGTTCTGATCAGGTTTTCTTTCTCGGCCAACTGTGATTGTAGTCGCTCAAGCTTTTCCTGCAGTTGGTCGCTGTTTGTGAACGAGGCAGCCTGTTGGCTCGAGGCCTCAGCTGTGAGTGAAGGACTACCTGACTGACTGACTGAGACCTCAGGTGTCTGTGCTACACTGTCCAGTTTACCTAGCAGGACATCCTTGGTGGTGCTGAGCTGGCTGATCGTCTGCTGAACCTGTGCAAGTTCAAGGCTCAGACTCCCCAGCCTCTTCTCCTTCTGCTCATAGCTCTGAACCAGTCGAGCATAGTCTACAGACAGCTTGGAGCTGCAGTCGCTGTCGGCAGACACCTGACTCTGGAGCTTGATCAGTTCGTCGTGCAGCTGAGCTGACTCGTGCTGCATGTTCTTCACCGTTGTGATCACCTGCTGCTTCCACTCCTCCATCTTCTTCACCTGCTGCTTCAGGGCGTCTCTCTCTGTCAACAGCTCCTCAAACTGATTGCTGCTGATGCCCCCAGAAGCCGCACCGTACTCCCCTCCTGAGGACTGCAGGACCGTCACCAGGGTTTGGCACTTCTGAGTCAAAGCATCGATCTCTATGTCCTTCTCCCGGATAATTCGGGACAGATTCTGGATGGTCTCCTTGAACATCTCCTGGCTTCCTGAGGGATCACTCATATTGGAGAGACGCTGATTCTCCTGCTGAAGCTTCACCAAAGCAGCTTCCTTCCCAGCAACGATATCCATAAGGCGGTGGTAATCGGACCGGAGCTGGCCGTTCTCCCTCGTCTTATCGTTGAGCACGGCTAACATTTGCTCTCTCTCGACAGCAAAGGTCTGGAGCTGCTGCTGTAGGTACAGCATGTCCTGGCTGTGCCCTCCACCCATGGAGACCCTGGCGTGAAGCGCCTGAATTTCTAGGTCTTTCTGACAAATCATTTGAGAAAGCTTTCCCACTTCGTCACGAGAAACCACCAGCTGGTCCAGCTGCTTGGTCAGCGATAGGTTTTTCTCATTCAGCTGACTGATTTCGGTCTCCTTCTCCTTGATGCCCTTCACCAGTCTTTCAATTTCGACCTTAGAGAGATCGTGTTTCTCATTGTCATTCTCCTGATTTAGAGACTGTGTCTTGTGCTCCTGCAGGATGACCTCTCCTTGCAGAGCTGGGAAATGGCTGTGGGTCTGACTTTCAGTGAGCTGATGGACAGTTTGCTGCAGGCGACTGATCTCTTCTTCTCTAGCATGGATGAGTCGGTCATAGTTGAGTGTTGCCTGTTTGTGACGAGCGTGGGCCTGTTCTAGTTCGCTCTGCTGAGACTGAGCCGACTGCTTGGACAAAAAGAGAGAAGCTTGCTGCTCCTCTGAGCTTCTCCTCAGAGTCTGAACCTCCTCTTCTAAAGAATTCTGGAAGGACTTCAACTGGGCGATCTCTGACTCCAGCTCTGTAATGATATCCAGGGTCTTGGGCTCAGCCAGGGGTTGAGGTCTGCTTTGCTGATCCTTGAGGCGATCGATCTCCTCTTTCAAATGGCTGTTCTCCTCCTTCATACCACCCAGCTGTCTATCCTTTTCTTCCAACGCCTGTTTAATGCTTTCAGCTTCTTTGCTCATGACTGAAATTTTAGTCTCCATCTCAATCTGTAAATCTGCAGCGTTTTGCTTTAAAGTCTCCACAAAAACATCTTTCTCTTGCAGCAAATCTGTCAGCTGCTTCTGCCCTGTAACTGTGATGGAAAGCATCTCGTTCGTGTCTCTGTGGTCAGACGCCAGCTGCTCCATGTCTCTCTTAAGCTTTGAGATCTCCAAGTCTTTTTCTTGGTTCAGTTTGATTGCAGACTCGTGTTCAGTTTGCAAGGCCGAGGCGTCCATGGAGCGAGCTCGGGTCAACTCATCAATAGTCTGCTGGTACTGTTTCACCTGTTCTTTCAGAGCCCTTTCAGCCTGCATCAACTCATCTTCAAGCTGGTTTTTCTCCAGGCGTAAAGCTTCAATCCGTGTATCTTTCTCCCTCACAGTTCTGTTAAGGACAGTTTGGCTTTCTTTCAGCTGCTTGGTTAGTTCTTCTACTTTTGCCAAAGCAGACAGACACTCCTCCCTCAACTTCCTGGTCTCCATCTTCATCTCATAATCTCCAGACATTGACTTTTCATAAGAGCTCCTCATTTGATCTAGTTCTCTCCTGAGCTCTGACAACTCCCTCTCCTTACCCTCCAGCTGCTCCTTAGCCCTCTGTGCCTCAGTTCCCATCTCTCCTCCCTGATCCAGCTCTGCTTTAGCAGCAGCTAGCTGCTCCTCTCGTTCCTGCAGCATCTTCTTCAGATCTGTGACTTCTCTTCGTACCTCTCGACTCTGCTCCTGAGCATGTCTCATTTTATCTTTCAGTTCCTTCAGTGTCCGTTCCAGCTGCTGTTTTTCCATGTGAATATCATTCAGGGTAAAAGCGCTCTGGCTGATCTTCTCCTTTTGAGTCTCCAGCTCTTGCTCCAATGCCCTTTTCTGCTCTTTGGTTTTGTCCCATTCTGAACGGACTCTTATTAGCTCAGCCTCAACTTCCTTCAGCTGTCCAGACAGCTGGTCCTTCACAGAGATCATATGCTGGAATAAACAAGTGAAAAACAATAACTCGTCAAATTTTCTGTTACCTTAACATCTTAGATATGTTTTTGTCCATTTATATCAATAATACAGTAACATGCTGCATATGATTCTAAACGACAAAAATATGTAAAAATGCAGTTTTTACGTTGAAAGAATCATAAAAATGTGTGAAAACACCACAACCATTCAGTGTATTTAGTATTAGATTTTTTTTTCTGTATCTAGTGCTTGGCAGGACAGTTTAAAACAATAATTATTATGAAACAAAAATTTGTATTAAAACGTGTAGAACTAGTAAGCAGAAGTAAAAAAAAAAAACACTTGAGGAGATATTTGAGAAAGCACTTTGGTCAGTCAAACCTGTGTTGCTTCTTGGTTTTGGCGATCTAGCTCCTCCAGCTCTGACACCAGGACGTCTCGTTCCTCCTCAGTGGCTCTCAGTGCCTTTTCCCTCCTCTCCAGCGCCACTTTCAGATCTTCTAAAGACTCCATTTCAGACGCCCTCACTGCTATATTGCTATTAATCATTTGTTCTTCTGACAGTTTCATTCTTTGCTGTAGATCCAGCTGAGAACAGAAAAACACATTTAAATAACCTTTACTGAAAGTCTTGTTTACACGTGGCTGTTTCACATATTACGACATACAGAGTCAATACACTGAAGAAAAATGTTATTTGTTATACAAAATATATAAATATTCAGAGCATTACATTTTAACTCTGGTGAAAGGACCGACAAAGTGCTGATCTGACAAAAACTGATCATTACTAATGCTTATAATTACTTTATTGTAATTACATTATATAAAGCCTGTAGCAAAAAGGTATTTTTTGCCCTCTTTTGGCCACCTAAATTCACTTTGGAGTTTTGTAGTTCTTGAAATTTTACTGATGAAACTAAAAAGCATATTTTCAGAATAGTTTTGCTTTATAAAGAGTTAATCATCAGTAAGACACTAGAGATACTTTAACCAGTCTGAAGTTAAATGGTAAATTGAATGTACTTATTGCGCTTTTCTATCCATCCAGGATACTTAAAGCTCTTCACACTACAATCTGTGCCCTCATTTCCCCATTCACACAGCGTTCTACTAGAACATGTACAATTATCTACGGAGACTAATCAGTGCCAATCACATTCATACACTGATGGGACACACATCAGAGGCATTAGGGGTGACAACTGTTGTGTGTCCTTGGGCAACAACTGAGACAGCTGGACGGGGAATCGAACCGGCGACCTTCCGGTTCCAGGATGACTCCCCTAACCACTCTGCTACAGTCGCCCACAAAAACCAACCTTTTCTTGTTCCAGGACTTCTTTTTCTTGCCTCAGTAATCCAATGGTAGTGTTCAGTTCTAAGATGTCTGCATGCTCCACCTCTTCCTTTGTCTGGAAGTTGTCATTAAAAGGATTATTAAAATAGCAGGTAAAAAATTATAAAGCATTATAATGAAAATACATACAACTTAATGTTTATCTTCATACTTGCCTCAGGCAGGTTTTTTAATCGCTCTATTTCTTTTTCTGCACCTAAAACAGCAAATTATTATAGATAAATAAATAAAGACAAATATTTCTTCATGAGGGATGAACACATTAGAAACAACTCGTGTGAGTCCTGAAAGCCGAATGACTGCTGAAATCTGCCAATGAACCTAAACAAGAACTAAGTAGAAAAACACTAGCAAAAAGTAAAAAAAAAAAAAAGATTAGCTAGCGACAAAAAGCAAAAAGCCAGGTAAAAGCAGCAAAAAGCTAGCTTAAAAAAGAGCTAAAAGTAGCAAAAAGATAGCTAAAAGAAAAAAGTTGAAAAAGGCTAGCTAAAGCTTTATAAGAAGATAAAAATTGAGTCTGAAGCAGATTTTAAAAAGAACAATGTTTTTGAAAGAATTTAAGGGATCTGAATCTATTTCTATGGAGAAAGTTTTGTTAATAAAGATAAATAGTTTAAAAAGTAGCAAAAGTAAAATATCCTGAACTAGCTGAATGTTTAATATATGAATAGGTAAAACAGTATACTATATTCAGAAGTACGGTAGTCAGATTTTGGGGGAAAAAAGCAGTAAACAATCGTGTGATGAACGCAGATTATTTACATTATGAACCTAAATAATCTATGGCTACTGACTGAGACAGACAGGTAAGAGCTTCAGTCAACCTGTGTATAAAATGTACCTTCCAGTTTAGTTCTTAACATGAGGATCTCCTGTTCGAGTTGAGTTCTCTGCAGAGACTTCCCCTCCTGCTCCTGCACTCGTGTCACGAGGTCAGCTACAGATGCTTGCAGCCGTGAGTAGTTCTCCAGCAGTTCGGTGTTCTCTTCTTGGACTTCATCCTTCTCCAGCTGCAGAGAGGCCTGATCCTTCTGTGCCTCCTGCAGCCGGGCTGATAGTTCTGCCAGCTGCTTCTCATGCTGCTCGGCTGCTTCTTCCAGAGTCTGTATGTTTGTCTGCAGTTTAAGCACTTTGGATGCATCTGATGAGGAGCTGACCTGACTGCCTCCTGCAGAGAATTATTTAAAGTAAAGAATTATTCCATGCCATTCTATTTCACAAAAGCATCTGTACGTAGCAACGCAGTTTCACAACTCTGGTTACAGTAGACTTTAAGTATCATTTTCTTTAAAAATGCAACTTGGTAAATAAATGATAAAATTTAAAGCAGCTAAAACGGAAATGATCAACTTAAAACAAGCGAATACATGAGCCAAAAACAACCTGAAACAAGCAGAACACAAGCTAGAAGTTAGTTAGAAGCTAAAAGCAGCAAAACAGTAACTAGAAGCTAAAAGAGTGGTCAACCACAATTAGTTTTTTTAAGGTCAAAGACAATACAGATTTTTAGAAATCCTCTGATGGCTGACACACAAAACTGATTTTCATCTTTGGCCCTGGTGTATTTTTTATTTAACAAATTGTAATAACTGCTATAATTGCTTCATATAAACATAATTTTAACAACATTTAGGAAAACTTGTTCTTTAAAAAACAGTATTAAGAACAACATACATACTTTAAAAAAACAAAAAACTACAAAACTAAATTGTGTACTACAGTGAGCTGGTCCTAGCAGCATCTTCATTTTCCTGCTTGGTAATAATTTGCACCTTTCAGAAAAGTGACCAGTACTGAATGATCAGCCAACAGAGGGTTTCTAAGCTAATGCTAGCAGGATGCAGCTAAGATGAAACAAACCGTTGCTAAAATTACCAAAGAATATGATAAAACTAAAATAAACAAAACAGCACCAAAAATCAGAAAAATGTGAATATAAGCACAACCTATGTTGACTTCAGTAAAACTGTAGCTAAAAGTAACAATGTAGATGAAAGGCAAAATGAGCAAAATGGCAGCTAAAAGCTAACAAGTGAAGCATGTTACCTAAAACCAAAAGAAATGTAACTAAAAGTGTAAAGTAGCAGAACGGTTGCTGTAAGCTAAAAATTAAATTGCAGCTAAAAGCAAAATGTAGATGAAGTTAAGCTAAAAGTAGCCGACCAGAAGTTTTATAGATAAAATATGCTAAAACTTATAAAGGTTTACAAATTCAAAAGTGGTTCACTACTTCCAACTGAGATGAACATTTTGGTTTGTAATTGGTTAAAATAGAAAGAGATATATGCAGCAGTAGACTGCAAAAAACTTACACTGCCTGGCCAAAAAAGTTGCACCAAAAACAAAGGTCACACTAATATTTCATTGGACCACCTTTAGCTTTGATTACGGCACACATTCACTGTAGCACTGTTTCAATAAGCTTCTGCAATGATTTATTTCCATCCAGTGTTACATTCATTTTTCACCATCATCTTGCACTGATGATGGTAGAGTCTGATCGCTGCACAAAACCTTCTCCAGCACATCCCAAAGATTCTGGACTCTGTGGAGCCAATCTATGTGTGAAAATGATGTCTCATGCTCCCTGAACCACTCTTTCATAATTCCAGCCCCTGGTATTGTCATCTTTGAATATGGCCGTGCCATCAGGGAAGAAACAATTCATTGATGGAATAACCTGGTCATTCAGTATATTCAGGTCAGTTGACCTCATTCTTTGAGCTCAAACTGTGGCTGAACCTAGACCTGACCAACTGCAGCAACCACAGATCATAGACCTTAGTTACATCCAGATGGACACTTTTTTTGGCCAGACAGTGTACAAAGAAACTAAACAGGAAAACACACAACGAACCACTATGAATCTGTTCCTCCAGTTCCTCTATCCGTTCTTCGTACTCTCCAAGCTCTTCTCTGTGCCGCCGGGTAACTTCAGCCATCTTTTGTTGCTGAGCATCTTGAAGCGCTGCCAGCTCATGCTGATGTTCATCCACCTCACGACTCATCTCATCTCGTAGCTCCTACTCCAACAAAGTCAGTGTCATTATTATCCAATAAGGCAGCAAACCTTTAATTTTCACTCTAACATGTATAATATAAACTGGACACATAAGGTGTAACATTTACCTTTATAGTCTTCTGTAGCTTAAGAATCTCTCCTTGGTCACCATTTGCAGTTCCTGTCACTGTAGATGCCTAAAACAGACAATGGTAAAACTTTAAAGAGATTAGATTAGATAAGGCCTTTATTGTCATCGTACAGAGCACAATGAAATTAATGAACAATTAAACAATTGAACAATGAAAACCCTTTCAGAAGAAGACAGAACATAACAAACATAGGAGAACAGGTGCTCTGGGTCATTCTGCCACAGACCCCTGTACCAAGTGAACAGGGATCATCCTCATGAAGATCATGAGAAGGCGCTACCCTTAAAAGAAAAACTAAAAAAAAAAAAAAAAAACACGGAAAGATGAGGACAAAACAAAACAAAACATCATATTATGTCTGCAAGTGACACACGATGGTGTTTAGAAAAAAAACTCTGCTTAGAGCACATTTATTAGCTGGAGGAGTAAGTGAGTTTAGGGGGTGTGTGTATCTGAAACCATGAGTGTTGTATGCATGTGTGTGTAAATATCTGAAAAAAATAAGCCCAAAAAAATTCTAGTCCAAAAACCAGCCAGCAGCCATTGTCCAGAAATTGATGGTAAAAATGTTCATTCTGTGCCGCATTCAGCTGCTTCAAAAACCAGATCACAGACAGGTGTGGGAGGGGGGAAAGGGGGAGGGTGCAGACCCTCAAGTCGACGTCATCATCCAAGGAAGTGTTTTGCCCACAGTCCTCTCAAGGCTGTGTAGGAGAGACAAATTCTGTTATCATTGTTAGTAACTGTTTGGGTTTCAGGCAGAAGATAACAATTTTCCATCTGCCTTACTGTCCACTTGTACATCTCAAGATGGTGAATCCAATCAGACAAATTTTGTGGACATTTCCACCGAGCCAAACTATCAGCTTTCTCCAAGATTAATTCCATCTGGCCAGCAAAGTCCAGGGACCACAGCCGGCCCGCGACCCTCAGAAGAACCGCTTGCTGACCGAGTCCGGCTCGCTCAAGGCAAAAGTCTGAGAGCTGATAGAATGGTAATCCTTCAAGGTCAAACAGCCAGGAGAATGGCCCAATAGCCACCGACGCTGATTTGTAGAACACAGGAGACCACCAAGCCAATCTGTAGAATCCAGTGATCAGAATCCAAATATAAATCCAGAACAAAGCAGAACAGAGGTCCCACCTTTGACATGTCCTCCAATGGAAGAAAAAACTTTGTTATTAAGAGACCAGCTAACCAAATCCATAAAATATCCATAATTTAGAGAAGTCTCCGAGCAACAAAGCAGGGAAGATAAGAGAGGGCAGGAGAGAGGGTTACAAGCGTCTTACTCCTCCGAGTGCGGAAGCAAAAAAAATTTTTTTTTAAAAGAGCAGGCTTTCTTTATTATTGCTCCCAGTCAACTGGTTGTGAGACGTATGTTTTTGCACACAACTTTCACGAGACACACAGTGCAGAGCCTCTGGGAAACCCTTCTCACTATCCTACATGTCACAGCAAGGATTTCCTCCTGCTTAGAGACTCCACTCCAATAAACACAGTTTGGCCTCAAATCTGTCACAGATAGAGCGCACACAATATCTGTGCAATCTTCATCCAAGATTTTTTGTCTATTTGACTATCTTTATAGTCTGGATAAGCCATATAGATCAGTGGTTCCCAACCTTTTTAGACTTAAGCCATTTTGTCATACCACTAGTACCCCTTCAGTCAAACGTAATGATGAGTCTCCAAAACTATAATGTACTACAACAGATTATTAAATGAAAATTATTTAACACCCTACAACCTTTAATTTTCATGCATTATTTTTTCAAAAAAAATGTTGCCTTGAAACAGAATAAGTAATTGATAAAAGGAGCAGCATCCAAAATACATTGTTGCCATTTCCACATTGCAGAAATCATAGAGCCCTACAAATCAAATGTCAGTCCTTTTTTATCTTATTTTTTTACACACCTGGGAAATTTTTCCACTTAACCTTTGTAATATGCTCACGTACCCCTGGTTGGGAATCATTGATATAGATGCACATACTTTTTCTGATGCAGTTTTTAGCATTGCCACCTTTCAAATTTACCAGCTCCAAAGGCTTGAACAGAGCAGCCATCAAGGCATCCAACACCACAGTAGGTCACATGATGGAGCCAGACATTTAGAGGAGGGCAGAATGCAGCAAGATCTTCTCATAAACCAGCCGATGTTGTCCAGCTATATTCCCTTCAAAACGTAACAGGACATGCTGAGATAGCTGACAAATAAAGTTCATTGGTGAAAGCTTTACCTTTATTTGTATTCAGAAAGACCAATATCACAGCCACAAAAGGCTGAAAGGGTAATCCTTGTTAATCTAAACACCATTCTTCAAAATCAGACCACTTAGTCATACAGAACCTGTGGGAACACTTTATTCTGGATTGTCTGGGAGACCTACAGCCTGCAGGTTAAACCACTCACAGGCTAAACCCATATATGTTTATTTAATGATTTAAAGTTTAAATAAAACTCATCCAGTGGTTCATGAGAACCAGTTGAAACATGTTTATATACAGTCTACAAAGAGAACCGGTTTTTATTACAGTCAGACGTTAAATCCTTTTAAATCTTCCCTGTTTTAGGTCAGTCAGGATTCCCAAAGTTTAATGTGATTGTTCACATTTTATAGTCATGTCTGTGAGTTACCTGAAAATGTTAGGTAGCCAGTATATTAAATATGAAGGTTTTAACTGATGGAAGCTCAACAGACTTCTTTAAACTCAGTCTGGTTGAACAGATTAAAAAAAAAAAAAAACTTGTAAAGACTAAAGACTTTGTTTTACTAATTAGAAAAATACATTCCTGCAGTAAAGACTTTATCACTGTCCTGTGCTTCAGTCTTTTACCTGAGACATTCTCCTCCAGTGAGCCAACTCTGCTTCCAGGCGCACGACTTCCGTGGATAACCTGTTGATTTCTTGTTGCGACCAAAGCACATCACTGATGTCGATTTCATCGCTGTGAAAGCCTTGGTGAGACCCTGAGGGATGGCTTAGGAAGGCAGACGACGAAGACGAGGTAGAGGTCAGGGAAGCGGTGGAGACGGGCAGAACTGCAGGGGAAAAAGAGGCAGACTGGGCTGACTGCTGGAACTTCTGGACTTCTTCTTGGAGTCCACTCTGCCGAGCTTTTAGATGACTAATCTGCACCTGTTAGACACAAACAAACCCAACAGTAATGTGAGCTTTATGTCTATAAGCTGTCTGAACAAAACTTAAATTATAGACTTGTACACACTGGTGTGTGACCTACATATTCTCATTGCCAAATGTAATGTACATACATCTTTCTGTTGTAGGAGACTTCTGTATTCTGCAGACTGTTGTTTATTCTGGATCTCCGATGCCTCCAACTTCTCCTCCAGTTCTGCATAAAGCCTTTTCAGTCTGTCATACTGCAGCATAATGAGGAGACAGGGGTTATTGTCAAACCAACGTATTCAGGAAAAATCTTTTCATGTATACAGGGCTACTGCTACATATCATAGGTCAAAATGGTGAGAAAGATTAGTAAATTCAAAGTAATGTTGCAATAACATGTCATTTTTATTTTCCATTAAAGGGATACATTTTTAAAGTAATTGTTTCTTCTTCTTCAGCTGTTTCCTTTTCAGGGTTTGCCACAAGTCATCGTCCATCGAAACCTGCAAAATCTGCTCTCATTGATGTAGTTGCATGATTATGACCTACTTCAACACTTTAGCCATAACATTTAGATTTAGTTTAGATCGTTTTCAGTCTAATGTGAAACTGTTTTATGAAAAAGACCATTGGAAAAAGATGGGGGGAAAAAAAACACTAACCTCAGATTTTTGAGCAGTAAATGCAGTCTCCACATCAGCCAACTTTGAATTGGACACATGAAGTTCTGTAGCAGCATCTGCAGGGAAAACGTTACAGTAGGAATAAGAGTTCATGAGCAGTTTCAGAAAACTTTTAACTTATTCTGTTCCTAACAATATACCCCAGAGAGAAAAACTGCATCATTTAGACTATACGCCAGTATAGTTCTGCAGAATTTAAAGTACATTCAACTTGCAAAGAAATGTAAAATTAGATTTTTGCTGTCACTTTAAGTCAATCAGTGCATTGCATTCTTTTAGTGTAATAGAAAAAAATTATGGCTAAATTATTATTATGCTTGGAAGCTTAAATACATGAAGAAGCCATTACACTGCTGTGGACCACTAGAAAGTCAGAGCTAAATTAAGTTATTGATTGTGGTTTTAATTTTAAGATCTTTCGGCCCCAACCTAAACAGCAGCCCAAACATATTCTGATTTATTATGAAAGGTTTTTGCAACAGAAAATGAATACTTGTCTTTTTCTATAAGGATCTTTAGCTTTTATTCTTCACTTTCTATTCATTCCAGTTGTTTTTATCAGTTGTATTTGTATCAAAATTGGGTTTTTTTGGCCCTTTATCTTTACTTGTCACAATGGTGTATTTTTATTATTATTATTACCTTTTATTTAACCAGGCTAATCCAATTAAAATCACTGATTATTTTATCAAAGGAGGCCTGGGCCTGACAGTAGCCTAACATGCATGTTTTTGTTCTGTGGGAGGAAACCAGAGTACCTGAAAAAAAAAAAAAAAGCAAACGTGAGGAGAACATGTAAACGTCACACCGAAAGACCTCCAGGAGGAGCTGGAACGTGTCGATGGAGAGGGTCCTGTCTGGACCTGTTCCTTTTATGACCCGATTACAGAGAAGCAGTTAAAGATTAAAGATAGCCACCACAGGATATAGCCCAGTGATATTAGCAAAAACAAAAATGGCTGTATATCAGTCTGTTTTACAGATATTGGGTTCAAATTTGACTTGGTAGTAGCAGTCAGTAATGCACTTACTCCCAACACTAAAAACTTTGCAAGATTGCAAATGCCATATTCCAGTTTGACCAAAGCACCTATAACTATGTTAATTTAAGTTTTATATAACTCTGGCATGAAAGGCAGCAGGTAATATATTCATTTCCTTCAAGGAATGCTATGTCACTGATTAAACTTTTCCATGTAATTTTCCAGAGAAAGCAATTGAGAAGAGAGTAGGGATAATGAAGGTAGGAGGTGGGGGATGAAAACAGTGTTTTTAAATAGGAATTTTATCTTTTCACAGTCATCCACTCCTGGAAAATACCAAAAACGTCACAGTTTTCCAGACTTCTGAAGGCTGTGCAGGAACCCTGGTCATACAAATATAGACTTTAGCTCTTTGGCTGGAGCTGTGAGTTGGAAATCTGTGGCCAAAGGTTAGGTTAGTCTTTATTAGTCAATATTTTAGCAGTTTGTTTTTGACTAATGACATCGTTAGTTTTATGAGTCAAATCTGATGAGATCTTCCAGTATTAGATATATCCATCATCTATACCCACTTAATCCTTTCAGGGTCACTGGTGCCCATATCCAGCCGTCACAGTGTGAGGGGCAGGGTACACCCTGGACAGGTCACAAGTCCATCACAGTATTAGATCAGATATTTATTTTAGAATACCTGAACTAGGAACCAATGTCTCTGACTTGTCTAAGCTAAGAATCCTCCAGGAATGCCTGGAAGCAAACCTATATGATAACAGTCTAATATAAGTATATAAACAGTCTGATTTTAAGTTTGAAAAACTCCTTAACCATTTGAATGCTTAGATGTTCATGTTTTGTTACAAAAAAATTCTACATTCTTTATTTTTATCTATAACATGTGTTTTCTTTGTCTCTTTCAGAGGAAGGTGCACTTGGACCAGTCCTTCTGTGTTTCTCTGTGACTCTTTCCTGTCCCCCCAAACCCAGCTGGTCGAGGCCGTCTGTCCTGAGTCTGGTTCTGCTGGAGGTTTCTTCCTGTTAGGGGGAGTTTTTCCTCTCCACTGTTGCCAACATACTGCTCAGGATGTAAGACTGTGACGAAGTGATTCAATGCAATCTGCTGGCTTCTTTAGATTGTTTGTGTGTACGGGTTTTTCCTACAAAGTGCGGACAATTTCCCCCAAAAAACAGCCTCGTGGGGACTCAAGTGAATCGTAGGGACCACTGCCAGGTCCCCACAGGTCCAAATGCATGTTACGGGTGTGGGGTTAGGATAAGGACCAAGGTTTAGGTTAGTCTTAGGGCCTAAAGTATGTTGTGACTTTGCACTATATAAAAAAACTGAATTAAAACTGAATTGAAATCTTTATCAATTTGCATCTGTGTTTACCTCCAGAGTCCTCTCAGATGGAAAAATAAGGAAATGGTTGATTTGAAAATGAAAGCTGGTTAAAAAAATAAATAGATAAATGCCATTTATGATTTATTTTTCCTCATGAAATGAATCAGACTTGATCAGTTTGTGGTTCATTTGGATCTGTCCTCATTTTTTTCCATCTGTGAATCAAATGTTAATCTAAGGTTTAAGAATTCCACATCTTCACAAAATCATGATTAACATTAACCTTTGTTTAACCAGGCAAATCCCATTAAGATCATAGATCTCTTTCGCAAAGGAGGCTTGGGCCTGATGGTACCCAACATGCATGTTTTTGGTCTGTGGGAGGAAACTGGAGTGCACAGAAAAAACCAACCCAAACACGACGAGAACAAGCAAACTCCACACAGAAAGACCCTGGGTCCAAACCGGGGAGCGAACACAGGACCTTCTTGCTGTAAGGCATCAGTTCTAACCATTAAATCGTTGTGCTGCCAACACATGATGATGGTTTCCATTTTTTCAGGAGTGCTGCTAAGTTCAAATTTAGGGGAGCTTGAGCATCCCTAAAAGTAGCCTAAAATCACTACTGGGCAACATCCATGGAAGAGCTGTTATTTTTTATGTGTTTGTATGTATTTATGCTTAAATTTGTTGTGTAAACGTATGCACATAAACAAGTAAGGTTGAACTATTAGACTTACTAGTTCAGAGGGAAACCAGTTTTAGCAAAACCAGCATGCTGTTGAATGCTGAGCTTAATGAGGGTTTTTTTTATTCTTGACAGTCATCTTCCTCATTCTCCTTCCTCTGTGTTTGATGCACTCATATCTCCACTTAAATGTCTTCTCTGGTTCTCTGTCATTTTGATTTCATAGTTTGCAGTGAGCTGCTTTAACGGATGTCAAGATAAATACTGGTTAATAAGATTATGGAAGCAATTATGCTTTGAGATATTGTGACAATTTTAACAGACATGTGGACAGTCTGAGTAAATAATTCCTCAAGTGTTTGTTTTTATATTCAGACTCCTATAATTTTAATTAAAAATATGGTCAAGAAAAAGGCAATCTAAAAATGTGAATGCCTTTGAAGGTAAACAAAACTTCTACAATTGTTAAGAGTAAACTCTGTAATACTGTTGGATAGTTTATATGATTTAAATATTCTTTACATTTTGATCTACATCTCTTAAGACACTTTTACAAAAGCAGAGTATCTTGTTTTGAGGACCCCTGTTAATGATTTGTGGAACTCTTTACAATTGTTTTATTAATGAAAGGCAATTAGTTTAAACCACAAAATGAACACAGAATGTTTGGTCTTTAAGGTGTGCAGGTAAAAACTAACAAGTCTGAGAGGTAATAATGTCAGAGACAAATGAACACAAACTTACCCCCGACTTCTTCCACACCTTCCAATAACATGTCTTTGGTAAAAGTGGATATCTGCCCGGTGAAATTTGACAAGCTCCCGCTGACCTGGCCCAGAGACTGGCCGAGGCCAGAACCAAGTCCACCCAGCCACGATGACATCTCCAGAAACGGTCAAAACAACACCACCACCACAAAGCTAAACGGGAAGGACAGTAAAGCTAACTTCGCTTTGACCTAAACTATGACACAGTCAGGCCGGTCACTCCACTCCATTGTAGGTTCTACACTCCACACGTCTAAATCCACCTTTTTTGGGTCGGTATCAAAGCGGTTTTAATGTCTGAAAGACGCTCATTTAGCTAGAACAAACCCGGCTAACAGCAGCTGCTCGGTCCCAAGACAGAATCTGTCAAAACAAACAATATCAAGTGTTAGTCCGACAGATTTTACTGTACAGTTTTACTGTAGTCACTGCTGTCTACAGCCGGTCCAGCTGTTAAATGTCTGTCTACAATCAGAAAAGTGCCACCTCGACTGTAGCCATTATTATCTCCTCAGCTCCTGACAGCTGTGACGTGGACGCGGAACTCCGCCGCGATGCATTGTGGGATACTGGAGGACCAACAATGGCCTTCCCTAAGAAGAATAAAATGCTCAAGCCTAAATAACTAGAATTGCATTTCCTGCAAAAATGCCTTTGTGAATGCCTGTTGCTGAAAACTTAATCTGAAAGCTGCTGAAATTGAGCTAAAAATGTTTAATAGCAAAAGTATTAATGTAAGTGTATGAAAGTTGTAATGTTGAAAAGCTGAAAGAAGCAAAAATTAAAAAGCAAAAAAATAGTAAAAAAAAGAGAGCAAGTATAGCTGAAATAGCATAAAAAAGCTTAATGCTAAATGCTAAAATATCAGAATACAGCAGAAAGCAACTGTAAGGAGAAAAAATTAGCAGAAAAAAGCAGAATAACAAGAAGAAGCAATAGCTGAAATAGCAGAAAACAGCTAAAGTTAGAAAAAAAAAAGCAAGCTAAAATTAGGGTTAGGTTACAGGTGACAATAATATGAACCTAAATACAGCTGTGGAATGTCAATGATACGTATTAAGAGAGCAACATGGTAATATGTGACTCATGTTGTTTTTTAGGGTAGGGTAGCCCTAACCTGGCTCAGTTGGTAGAGCTGATGCCTCTCAGCAAGAAAGTTGCCGGTTCAATTCCCGGCCCGGGGACCTTTCTGGGTAGAGTTTGCATGTTCTCTCTGTGCATGCGTGGGTTCTCTCCAGGTACTCCAGCTTCCTCCCACACACCAAAAACATGACTGTTAGGTTAATTGATAACTCTAAATTGTCCCTAGGTGTGAGTGAGAGAGTGAATGGTTGTTTGTCTCTATGTGTGGCCCTGTGATGGACTTGCGACCTGTCCAGGGTGTACCCCACCCCTCGCACAGTGACTGCTGGATATGAGCACCACGCAGTGACCCATGTGACCCTGAAAGTAATAAGCGTGTACAGAAAATGGATGGATTTAGTTTTACTGAAATTGCTAACATTTATTATTTATGGGATGGAAATTCAAAATGAACTTAGTGTCTAATATTATATTTATAATCATAATTAGGATTTAGCATCTTATGAGATACAATTCAAAAACTGGCTTATATTTCAGATGCTAAATCTTTATTTTGATTCATTGGAAGATTTTCCTTTTTTTTTTTTTACAGTAAAATATTTAGAAACATTATTCACAACTCAATTCTGTGACTTCAACAGCATTTCTAGTGAATTGAGGACAGAATAAATATTCAAATATTATATTACCTTAATAATTATTATAGTTATATTAATATTATTAAGCATCCAAATATTATTATTCATTGTCATCATTGCCTTGCTGCAGAATTCAATGCTTAGACATTTGGTTTAAGTTTATATTCATCCATTCACTTCACCCATTTTTTCCACTCTGGATCATGAGGAGCTGGTGCCTATCTTATGTCCACCAGCAGTGACTGTGTGAGACAGGAGACACTTTGGACAGGTCTCCAGTCCATCACAGGGACACAGACAAACAAGCATTCTCACTCTTACTCATACCTTGGAACAATTTAAAGTTATCAATTAACCTAACATGCATGTTTTCGATCTAAAAGGTAAATGACTTGAACTTATATAGCGTCTTATCAAGTCCACACGGGCTATAAAGTGCTTTACACTTCAGACATTCACCCATTCACGCACTGATGGTGATAAACAGCACTGCAGCCACAGATGCCCTGGAGCACACTGACAGAGGCTGACCTGTGGGGGAAGCCAGAGTACTTGGAGAAAACCCATATGTGCTCAAGGAGAACATGTAAACTGCCCACAGACGGGCTGGGAGAGAAATTTAAAAAAATAATTTTAATTTCTCTCCCAGCCTGTCTGTGGGCAGTGGCAGATGTAGCAAAACATGTTGAACACATGACAATCCCACCCTGATACTTCACAGATGGATTTGTTTATTAATAAAACAAGAGGAAAATTCAAAGCTGCATCTGATCTTCAGAAAACTAAATCTTTTTCTTTGTAAACCTGTCACACATCAGTGCTATTCAGAGTCGTCCTGAATGACAACAATGTGTCTGGAGAAAAGTATGTAGAACCTGTGAAGTCAGAACAGACATTTATCTGAAATATTTTTGCTGATTATACACTTTGAACTTGGAGCACTATTTGTCAAAAACATGGATGGATTAAATTATGGTCTCCATAAATTACCTTCTAGTATCATGTGATAATCTGATGCTTTGGGTCTTAATTATGTAGAAATACTGTGCTGTTTGTGACACCCCATTTAAGTTCTTTATTAAAAGATTTTTTTTACATGGCATTAAATATAGTTTCTCAAAAAACATAACTGGGAGCATATGATGAAAAGCACAATGCAACAGTAATTTTGAATATCCATTCACCAACACATCATATCACTCTGTAATTACATTAAAACCTAATGCAATCGTCAGCCATTATCCTAAATTGGAAACCAGAAATCCATTTAAAGAAATATCTTCAGTTAATAATTTATCTGTGCAAAACAGGGAAAAGTCAGGTCCCAGAGCCCATATTCCAGCAGCTTCCTTACACTGTAGGTAAAAAAACAACATTTTGATGTTGAAGCCTTCTATCTTCCATCAGGTCGGCCGTGCATTTCAGGTGTGTAAGTCAGAAGAACAATCATGACCCACAGGTGCAGTACCACCTAAGGACAATTTTAAAAAGAGAAACAGATGAATGAAAGATTTTACTGACCAACCACCACGTGATTTCTTAAATAAACCCTCACCATGTATAAAATAACAAAAACTCTGGCCATGGGGTAGCGCCTCAGGAAGATTCCCAGTCTTATGCTGTGAGACAAAACATTTCACACATTATTGTACAGGTCTTTTCAAATTTGATTGTGTACTAAAAGCATGGTATTAGTAAATACTGTGTAGAAAAAAATGATTAAAAGCTCACCTGAAGCGGTCAATAGTGCTGGCTGCTTTGCGTACTTTGCCGTACACTCCAGGACTGTCCTGGTCACTGAAGAGGACAGGAGTGTTTCTCTGTCGGGCTCCTGGCAGCCAAAGAAACAGATACTTTTTAAAAGACCTATTAAGCATGGCATGTTCCAACATGGATAATTCTTCTAAAACTTCTGATTTACAATCAGTTGCTTGACTTGGGTTGGCTCCAGAAGTTATTTATTTGTGGATGTTTAAAGATTGTTTCCTGAAAGTTTTAATAAAAATCATTCAATTAAAACATAATGTTTCACACTGTCCACAAAAGAGAACCTGTTTTTATTACTGACATTAAATCAAAATAAACCTTTCCTGTTTTATGTCAGTTCCAAAAAAACATTTCTATTTGTTTAATGATCAAATAATAAAAAAGAAAATTTGTTATTACTTTCTTCAAAGATTACTTTGCCTTAAAACAGTTTGGCTAAGCAGATGATTATATCATGAAATTGGAAGCTTTTGATTGATTAAATTACAACATTTGAGTCATTTGATGAGACAATGGGGCTGGATGATAAATCCTCCAAACTCCACCACCAGCCAACCTCTCAGAGGTTCATTAAAATGTGTCCAGTGTTCAGGAGATATTTTCATATCAGACAGTGAGGCCGAAACATAATCACCCTAAATTTCCCTGCATTTAACACATTTATCTAAAACTTGGTTTAAACAGGAACAACTTTTAACAATAAAGACAGAACAACAAAAGTGAAAAGAAAAACTAAAAGAGTCAAACAAAAAAAGGCAATACAATGTAGTGAACACAACTGCTATCAGCTGTGGTTACTTCAGATTTTTTAAGGATGTATTCACACCAGGAAAGTCTTTTGGTCCACTTGTTTGGTGCGGATCCAAGAGTGGACTTTATTTTTATCCATTCCGTGCGGTTTGTATTCACATTGTGCTTTTTGCAAGTGAACTATAATTTATAAACAAAGCCATGCAGGTGACAGTCATTGCTCCCATAGGACAGAAATGACGGGGGCGGGACAGAGCACAGACCAAGAAATAAAGATGGTGTTAATACAACTGACTATTAAGAATATTAAGAGCAGCTCTTTCAGTGGTGGTTTTGCAATGATATACTTATATTTTGGCACAGTGTTGTCAAATGTGTTCCGCAACCTAAGGGAGACAAAATGCTCTGTGTTCCCTGACCCACAACGGCTCATTTTAACACTGCGCTACAGGCATGTTTCCTGTAGTTGGTTTGGTCCAAGGCCGGCCTGTATTCACACCAGAAGTGACCCACACCAGAGTTTGTTTGAAAGCAGACCAAGACCACCTCAAAATTGGGTCTCTGTCCGGTTGTTTGGTTCGTACGAGTGTATTCACACCTGCATAAAAGGTCCGGACCAACGTGGAAGACAAACTCTGGTTCGTTTAAAGTGGACCAAATGTGTCACATGTGAATAGAATAGAATAGAATAGAATAGAATAGAATAGAATAGAATAGAATAGAATAGAATAGAATAGAATAGAATAG
>JARVGW010000336.1:17995977-18007980 GCA_031762495.1 Anablepsoides rubrolineatus
AATCAACCAATCATCGTGTTTTAGAATAAAACACCCAATCCGCGGTACACATGTGATCCGAACCGTGGCGAGTGATCTGTACGGATCACGGATCAGCCGTGATCCGTTGCACCCCTAGTACATACATCGTAAGAATAGATTTAAAACTATCTAAAGTAACCAGCTTCCCTAGCTTTACTGATGTTTTAGTTTATTCCATGTTAAGAAGCAAAGAAACTCTTACCTGGACTCTCCAGGCTGCTCATGTTGATAGCAGGTCCTCCGCTCTGTCCTCCCTGAGCGTTCTTCAGCTGCTGCTCTAAACGCTCCAGCTGGAAGACCAGGGAGCTTTTCTCTGTGCCCAAAGCCTCCAGCATGGTCTGCTTCTGAATTAGTGTCTCTGTCAGCTGGTGGAGCCGGTTCTCCAGCTCTGTCTCACTGCTGCTGCTCAGAGTCTTATTGGTCAACTGGAAGAGCAAATAAATACCAAAGAACTGAGTGATACGGTACATGCAGAGCTTTTTATTATAGTTACTCCAATATGTTAACAGGCCAGAGTGATTATCACGTAACACACATTTAGCACCACATTTTCTCCAGGTGCTTTGGTTTCATTGTTTGGTTATTTGGTAAGTCTAAACTGTCTCTAGATGTGGGTGAAAATATAAATGGAAATTTGGCTTGTCTGTCTCCATGTGTCCCTGTAGTGGACTGGTCATTTTCAAGGCTTGAGGAAAAATAAATGTCTAACTGCAGCCATGTTTCCACCCAATTTTAATTCGCTAATGCTGCAGTGGCTCTGGTACCGGTGTTATGGTACCGTTCAGACAGCGGGAACAGCTGATCAATCATGTGAGGTAAATGTTCACTACGTCAGAACTTATTTGGCAAATGTGTTTCCATCTCTTCTTTTGCGCATTAACTCTTTTTTGAAAAACCCAAAAAACCACCTCAAGCGAGCGTAAAAACTTTTTTGTGAATTAGAGGAAGTTTTTTCGAATCACGTTGTTTCCATTCACCTTTTTTAATGCGATACTTCAAAATGTGCATTAAGAAATGATGAAAACACGACTTCTGTCTTCTCTTGCAAAACAATCTTAGTCTAAAACTGTGGCATGAAGGCATCAAGTGATGCACTACGTTAGAGAGGAATGCTGGACCTTTATTATTTTTATCATAAAGCAGCATTATTAAGCCTCAACAAAGCTGCTCATTTATAGTGACTAACCTGATTCCTGAGTTTTTGGATTTCATCTTCTCTGTATTTGATTTGGCTCTGCAGAGTGGTTTTGGCTCGATGCTGCTCATCCTCAAGGTACTGTAACTCCTGAGAACAAATATTTCAAACATTATCACATACAGTGTTGCTTTACTATAGCTTTTAGATGATATTGCAGTTTCTTACATGTTTATAGCGTTCCACTTCAGCCTCTAACTCCTGCTTGGCACGGTTTTGTAAGGCCTGTTGCTCCTGCAACTGTACCTGTTGCTCTCGCCACGTCTCTGCCTCTGCCAGGGCCTGAGTTTCTAAATCCTGTGAGGAAAAACATGCAACGACCTATTTACAAGTGGATCACTCATATTTCTGTTATGTTTGATTTAGGTTTCAAGCATCTACAATGGAGGAGGGTTTATTTGTTTAGTTGCTTTGTCACCAGAAACCATTTCTCCCACAGTCTGAACATCATCCAATCCAATCTCTTTTTTTTTCTCACCACAAAAGAAAACACTGGAATAAGGAAACAAAAGCTTTCTTTCTGCCACTTGCAGACTCTCACCTGTATTTCTGCTCGAAGTGTGCAGACTTGTTCCTGTAGTTTTTGATGCTCCTCCCTCTGAAGCTCCTTTTCATGACGAAGTTCCTCCACCTCCAGAGCCATGGTCACGCTGCCATCTCCGGTGTCCAGACCTGATCCTTCCTTCAAACTGCTGATCAACTTCTCTTTGGACTTAAGAATACAGTACAAATTTCAGACAATTACCAGTTTTTACTTTCTCTTTTCTGGTTCCATTCTTAGACCTGGTAACATGATCACAGAATATCTGATAAAGTCCTAAGATGACACCTTGAGAGTGGTAGTAACGCTTGACCTTTAGGCCTTATTTTTTATCTTTGAATCAGAATCAGTTTTATTGTCATTGTCAATGAACAGGGAATTTGCTTTGGTGTAAAGGTGCAATAGGTATCAAATATAACAATGAAAAATACAAAGGGTAAAAAAAGTAAAAATATAGAATAAAAATAGAATAAAAATAAAAGAAATGTAAAACATATGTACACCAGTTCAGTACAGTAATCAGAGCAGGCAATATATTTGGAGTAATGCAATTAGATCCAGTGAAAAAAAAAGTGACCAGAAAACAATATTGTCAGAGTTGTGCAATTTAAAAACCAGTGATAAAGTGACCAAGACAGAGTTATAGAGTGATGTGTTCTAAATGTTCATGAGTCTGACGGCAGAGGGGAAGAAACTGTTATTATGGCGGGATGTTCTGGTCCGAATGGACTGAAACCTTCTGCCTGAGGGGAGTGCTATGAACAGGCTGCGTGCAGGGTGAGAAGGATCAGCTGTGATCTGACCTGTTCGTCTCACAGTCCTGGAGACGTACAGGTTGTGGAGAGATGGGAGGCTACAGCAAATCACCTTCTCAGCGGAGCGCACAACGCCCTGCCGTCTGTGTCTGTCCCTGGCCCTTATAGTGTATTTTTGACTTTTATTTTCTTCTTTGTATTCTTCTCGCATATCTCATACATTGTTTGTGGCCCTCCTGAATATTTTCTCAATCTGCACGGAAGAGTTGTGACTGTGTGTCACCAGGAAGAGATTTAAAATAAAATAAATGCTCTGAAGAATCCAGCAACTCTGTTTCTGTCCCTGTTACATGTGTTCCACTATGTTTCTGTCAGGGTTTATATGAGCAGCTGCGTGCTGCTCGGCAACCACCCAAAGCCAAAGGCTCTCATTGGTTGAGACATGTTATGTTATGATGCTCATCTAAAGCCAACAGTGACCCCCTGCCCTAAGGGACCACTGGGTTTGTTTTCATGGCCAGTGAATGAACATAAATATAAATACATTAACAGCGTTAACATGGGTTATGACTATCAGCGTTTAACGCCGGCTACGTTAACGTGATAGTAACATGTTAATGTGTACCCAGCACGTGTTTTGTTAAGTACTTTGAGTTACAGTTGCGTCTGAAAAGTGCTATATACAGTAAATAAATAGGATTTTGAGTTGAAGGGATCGAATGAAAATAAATCTTTGAAGGCAATAATTTTCTCCAGAGGATTAAAATGCCTTACTTGCAAAATGCGTGAAGCTTTGTGTTTGTAGTCTTGTAACTCCTGCTTGGCAGAGTCAGCGGCAGCTTTAGCACTTTTCAGCTGCTGTTGGAAGTCATCGGCTCTGAGCTTCTCGTCTAAAGCTCGTCGCTCCGCCGCAGTCAACGTCTCTGCGAGGGTCTGCCTTTCAGCTTCTAATTTGGCCAGGCGGCCAGAAAACTCATTCTGCTCAATGACAGAGAACTCATGAGTCCCTCTAAACTAATTCAATATTGATTTGTCACAAGTACAGACACAATCACTGGGCACCTGCATCTGTCGGTAGCTGTCTTGTTCCCTTCGTACAGACAGTTCTGTCTCTTGTAGCCTCTCCTGTATTCTTTCAAGAACCTGAGTCTGCATGCTGCTCCCTTCTGTGTGGTCTTGCATAATTCTACACAAAAAAGGACATAGATCTGGATCAAACTTAATGATCTAAGCACAGTAAAAATGTCAACATTTTGATTTGGAAAAAAAAAAGTAAAGAGAACCCAGAATCGGGGTGTGGGGTGGATATAAAACTAAATAGATATAAAACAAAAAAACAAACAGGTCAGTTATAAAGCTGCTTCAGTGTTTATGGATTGGCACCCTTAATAATAATAATAATAATAAAAAGCTTTAGCTGATTTTAATTTCAGAAGATTGTGACAAGTGTACCTTGATTTTTCCTGCTGCACCTCTTCCAACGCAGCACTGCGGGATTTCAGAAGCTGATCAGCTTCATCAAGTCGGATTTTTAAAACTGCAAGTTGACCATCTTTGGCAGAAAGGGCTTCTGTGAGGTCATCCACGTGGGACCGAAGTTCTCGTAAGGTGTGGTTCGTTTGAGACTGCTCCGAGTTCCATCTGTCTGCACGCAAACGGGCCTGATTCAGTTCTGAAACAAGAAGATATAACATTTTTTATAAGTGACCAAAACAAATGACGAAATATAAAGATTTGTTGTGCTCTGATTTACCATCTTGCAAGTCTTTAGCTCTCTGAATAACGGAGGCCATCTCCTGGTTGAGGGAAGCCACCTCACTGCGCAGCAGCTGGTTCTCCAGACGCAGGCTGGACACAATCTGGTTCTGTGGCCCCTCAGGGGGATGAGGGGGCTCCTGCTGGCTGGACTCCTGAGGGGGAGCCGAGCCGGAGTCTGAACTCTCAGATGTGTCTGAGGTGATCAAAAACACAAAAAACATTTAGAAATCAGTTCTACAACAAAGCATGTCAAGCAAGATGGGGGGGGGGGGGGGGGGTGGTAGTTTTGTTCACTTTAATTTTTACTCCACACCAAGTAAAAATCTACACAAGCTTTTCTCTTTATTATAAAAGTGATGAAAATTAATCATCCACCTGACATGATGAATTTTAACAGCACCTCACAAAAGTTACATATTTCTAGGTTTTCAAGAATTAGCTGGTTATGACTGTAGTAAAATTCCTCCCCTTGAGCCAAATAAAGCTTGTTTCACACAACGCCAAAAGGCAAAGAAGGACAATAATGCTTTTCTGTGTTTGTTAGTAAAATATCTTATAAATCACTGCATGAATTTTAAAGAAATGTGCAGAAAATAATCATTGGATCTAAAACTGATTACTTTTTGAAGTCAAACTGAATCAAGATGGCCACCACAGCTCACATATAATAAATAAGACAATTCAACTCTGTTAGCAAAATATCTCATGACCCATTGGATGTAGTTTAATAAAACGTAATCATTGAATAGCTTTAAATATAAAACAGAGTAACTTTCAAAGCAAATCAAATCCAAGATGGCTGCTGAACCCGACTAACTCCAGAGAAGGAATTATTTTTCAGTTTTACAGATATTGATCTCAAATTTGACATGGTAGTAGCTCAGACTGATCCCCATCACACAATCTGAATGCAAACAGATAGCACAAGATTCATTTAAAATTGTGCCATTGAATATTTTGAGTCAACTCTGCCTGTTGGCAAAATACGTCATAAACCCAAAAACAAATAAAAGGAAATTTTACAACTACTGAACTAAAATTTGTTGTGGTAGTAGCACAGGGTCACACACTCCAAGTATGCTTACTGATCGAAGTACAATAAAGGAGTTGCTTAGAACTTTGCTAATAGCTACTGGAGTCAACCCTGTTAGTCTGTTAGCAAAATACCGTATGAACTGGATGGATTTTAATGAAGCAATCACTGGATTCACATCTCCAACTAATTAACTTTTAAAGTCAGTTTGATTCAAGATGGCCGCCACAGCTAATCAGTACAAGTCAACACAAAAATGTCTATTTTAGATTTTGAGTTCAATTTGATGTAGTAGCAGCTGAGAGTTACAAAAACGCTCACGTTGACATCTCATGAGATTGCATCTTCTTTACAAAGTTTGACTCAAACAGATACAAATTAGTCATTTCAGATTTTAATCTGAACTGTGGCCTAAAAGGCAGTGGGTGATATGCATTCTTCAAAGAATGTTAGGCCTTTAATCATATGTGAATTAATTGTGGAACAGCTGGTTAGGTGTGCTCAAACCTTGACTCGGATCTTTCACAGAATTCTCTTCTGATGTTTTGATGCTGTGAACAGACAGCGAGCTCATGCTGGAGGCCCTGGATACTCCTCGGGTAGAAGGGGGTGTGGACGGGACCGAGGGGACGGTGAGTGGGGTGGTGGGAGGGGGAGGCGTCAGATTTGGTGCCTCTGTGGTCAAAGTTGCCATCTTTCCATGTTCTCTTCTGGAGTCCCTTCTGGTGCTGGCCGGAGGGTCGGAGCTGTTCAGGAAGTTAAAGAGCATGTCATCGTCCACATCCTCCTCGCTCTTTCTGGGCCTCACAAAGCCAGCGGAGGTCTTGGCCGAGTTTGGAGCACTGGTGCCAGAAACAGGAGGAGTACTGGGCACATTGGCTGTCCCAGCCAGCATGGTTGCACCGGCACTGGCTCTCTTGATGTTACTTGCTGCAGCAGAGATGAAGCCTGATGCTTCATGAGAAGATGTGTAAGAGGTGTGATGTGTTCCAGTCGGCTCAGTCTCGTATGCTGCAGAACTGTACTCATTTGTAACAGAAGATTCTTCCTCGTAGGATGATGAAAGTGGGTGTGTTCTTGTCTGGTTTGTGCTGAGGGCGGTGGCAGCTCCTTGGTCCACTTTGTTCAGGAAGTCTTCAGCTTTCCCAGCCAAATCAGTGAACCAAGACATGTTGCATCCTGATGACACAAACAGAACATCAGAACTAAAGTCAACTCATGATTTTCATCTCAGAAACACCAGAGTTTAGATTTTGTTAAAATAATACTAAGTCTGTTTTTTTTTCATTTTAGGGAAAAAAATAACTGTTTGCTATAAACAGCAGCATAACAGGTTCTGCTGGAGGTTTCTTCCTGTTAACAGGGAGTTTTTCCTCTCAACTGTTTGCTCAAGATGGGAGACTGTGATGAAGTGATTCAACACAATCTGCTGGTTTCTTCTTTAGATTGTTCTCTTTTTTTTCTTGTACAGTGCCCTGAGACAACGTATGTTGTGACTTGGCGCTATATAAATAAATTGAATTGAATTGTAGCTTGGGTCAAAAAAAAGCAAAGATGTGTCACTTTGAAATAAAAAAAATATATATAAATGTTCCCCAAAACACTGTAATTTTCTTAAAATATAGGTGTACCACAATATTTAATGTCTGATATGTAGGAAGCTTCATATAATAAAGTTACTGATGCTCTGAGTGGTAGTGCAGAAATATGAAACACTCTGAGGCTCTTAAAAACGATTTCAGATGTCTGTCACAAGGAATTTTGAAATAACTCTAATAAATCATTCCTCATTAATTACAAACAACTGACTAATTTCAAACAAAACTGGTGGTGTCCCAAATTCAGAACATGATTATTTAGTACGGGACAAAACCACCTGGAAGTCCATGTTCTTACCACATGTCCTATTGAAAGTTCCTACCTTGAGTGGTGTCAGTCTGCATGTGACTAATCATAAAAAGGTGAAACATGACTGACAAACAAAAGTTCTGCACGTGATCACAGGAAAAACTAAATTAATGGGAGCTTTTCAGGGTATTAAACCTCATTTTGATTGAGCAGCTTCAGTCAAGCCAATGCTTCGCATCAAAAAGTGACTAAAGATAATTCCATCCAATCATTTTTTACTGTTTATCTTTGGTCAAGTCATGGAGCAACAGGTCCAGAAGAACAACACAGACATTTCTTTCCCTGGTGACACTCTCCAATTCCTTCTGGGAATATCAGGATGAGCCAAGAGAATATTTAATCCCGCAAAGTTCTGGGTCTGCCTAGGGGTCTCTTCCCATTGAGATATGACTGGAAAATATGAAGATAAATTTGTCTCACAAGGATTTGAGAGAGCAAGAACGAAGATTTGAGAGAGGAGAGTAAAATTTGAGAGAGAGGAGAGGAGAGGAGAGGAGAGGAGGAGAGAGAGAATGTGCACTGGTTCATGGATCTGCTCGCTTGCAAATTTGAATTTGAGACTTTCTTACCACTGAAGGATCCGCATGTGTAATGCTGCGTTCAGGGCTGGTGAAAAGCTGGGACATCTGAGCTTTAGCAGCTATACTGTACTGGGCTGTTGGAAATGCCGTTTTGTGACCTCATAACCACTATATTAAACGCATGCACTTACACTGACATTAGATGATACTAAAATGACAACTTTTCACAACTGCTCTTTGAAATAAATTAATTTAAATGGGTGGTTTCTTATTTTCTACAGAGCATATTTGTCATGGAGGAAAATACATTTCTGAACACTATCACATTTGTACAATATACTTATTTTGTATAAACGTGATAGTATAATGTACACAATATTATATTGGAAAAATATGATAATTATATTGGAAAAATGTGATATAGTACATTGTATAAAGGTAATCTTTAAATGAAACCTCCTTTCATCCAGAAGGTGGCTGTGTTGATATGCTGTGTTAGCCTGCATGCTACGACAACAGATAGTTTTCATATTGTCAAGAGTCCCAGGGGAAAAGTCTAACAACTTTCTAATATAGTGGTTATGAGGTCACAAAACGACATTTCCAACAGCTCAGTCTGTTATACAGACCTCTCTGTATAATGTCTTGTGACATCCACCTCATACCTGACTGACATTTAACTTCTTTACTTTTGCAGGAGCAAATTCTGTTACAGCTTTATTTTGTGCATTTAATTTAATTTGTTTTATATCCTTTGTGTTATTATTTTTAACATTTAGTTTGAATTTTAAAGTCAATTGATTTGATGTGCTGTGAAAAACTAAATTGACAGACATTGCATTTAAAACACCTTTTTTTTCTGTAGAACTTGGTTGAATCAAATAGTTTTTACAAACCAATGGTCCTGAATCTTGTTATACCTAAAAACTTTGACAATAAGAAGAAAACAAGCTCCTAAAAGTTTCCCAGTGAGTTCATTCTTATCCATTTTGTACCTAAAAGGGTATTAAACCTGTGCACCTGGTTACCTGACAGGTAAATGTGAAAAAGAGATAAAGCACCTTGCAGGCAGAATTAATTTAACATGCGACAACCTCATAACTCGTTAATACATCATAGTAAATGCAAACAGATACGCTAAATACGTTTATTTTAATACAAGTTTGCTCCTATCAAAAATGCACTGGATATATATATAAAATACATGCGTCATCAGCGGCAGTGCCACATAAACTAGAACCAACAATTTGTTTTGGATCTGTTAGTCTTTCTCTGCTAAAGCTAACAGGCTAACTGAGAACTTAAGGAAACGTACCGTGTGAATAAACCTCCTAAAGCTCAGATTGTGTCCGGTCACCTGGCTATAGCCGAGCTTTGATACTTAAACAAGAGGGAGAAAACCCGTTCATATAAACATGGTCCAAAAATGCCATAATCTGTTAAACAGGAGCAGCTCCATACGTGGAACAGGAAGTGCTCAGTGAAGGACCCGTGTAGAGTGTCCTTAGAAAAGCCTGATCACAAAAGGTTTAGAATAGCAGGGCGAGATGGACTTGAGGAAGGCCAGAAGAATTTATTTCTTTGGTTTTTAGACCAAGGGTGTACCTTTAGGTCTACTTTTGGGGGGGTTATGCTCTAAAACCCTGCGTGTCATTTTCAGAAATTGTGCTTAAACGTACATATATAACATCGTAAATTTTTAAATAAGGTCAAAGTTACCTAAAGACATCAAGAGAGTTGCATTTGTCTACTTACATAGTTAATTTATTTTGTGTTTGAGCAAATTATGTCATTCTATTGAGGGGGGTTATAATGACTGGATCAAATTATTGTGGGGGTCATAACCCCCCTGCAAATTATGCCTATAGACAAAACCAGGCAATCCAAAACAACTTGTTACTAATAACTGCCCAAATAAAGAAGTAAAGAAGAAAAATATTCAATACTTCTATTTTAAATTGCAAGAAAATATTCATAGATGAAATTATAATCTATTCTTAAAACTGATAAATGTATGCATTCCTTAAACTAATTAAAATTTCAGATCTCAGATGCCTCATGGAAAATCACCTGGTTCTGATGGGTTTACTGTGGAGTTTTTCAAACTTTGGCCTAAGAATTAGGGAGTTAATATTTGATGCATTCACTGGGTGTTTTGGAAATGGCGTAATATCTCCTATCAATATGGCCTAATCACACTCAAACCAAAATACAGTATAGTACAAGTAGATAAGTATGTTTCCTGAAGAATTGGAGACAACTTGCCATTTGTGCTGTCTTTTCTTTCTGCCTCACCTCTGCTGGAGAGAACTACATCATTGGAAACTGAGAGCTCCCAGTCATTAAAATAGTCTTAGATGAATGGAAACAAAAATTGGGAGCTAAAAAGTCCTTTGTTTTTGGATTGATCACATGAATCTGACATATCTGCAAATTTGTAAGATGTTTCTTTTATGCCCGACATGTTGGTTGATGTTCTTCCCCAGACTCAAGTCCTCCATCACCTACTGCTCTGGACCCTGTAACGTATGATGCTTTCTTTTTTGTTCTCTGAAGACTCCACGCCAACTGACAACATCCTCTTGTCTATTTGCACCATGGAGACTGAAGAGACTGAGGAGACTGTGACCCGAGCCTGTCTCTACTTGCTAATATTACTCTGGACAGAGTTTCTGGACAGAATTCAACATCAGACCTACTTATACATTCAGACATTTCAAATTTTCCTTTAGGACTATCCTTACTCCATTTCTTTTCCTATCTTCCATGGTAAAACACCTCAACCCTACTCAGCCTTGCTTCCCTTTCACACATAATACATCAAAAAGAAAAAAAAAAGTAGGTCTTCTGGACGGGTTCTACTTTGATGAAACGTCTCGTCTGTGAAGAAGGTTAAAAAGTCTCTTGGAGGAGAGACAAGTTGTTTTATTAAAGAAGAACCCGTCCAGAAGACCTACTTTTTTTCCTACCTGGATTACTGAGCTGCATCAGGCCATGATACATCAACCTTCCTTCTCTACATCATGTAGGGCCAACTATGTTAATGTCCCTACATTTAAAGTTGCTGCTCTCAGTCCCAGGGTCAACTCATGGCATATAGTGTGAGCAAATACTAAGGGCGCCATAAATGGGACACAAAAAAAAAACATTTTATAACTTTTTATCAGACTTTAATCTGTAGAATAATCACTGGTTACAGAAGTTTTTGAAGATAACTTGTTCTGTGAGTTTCTCAGCTGCTTTGATACTACATAAGGGGTTATATGGTGCAGAGGATAGTTTGTTATAAAAGTATATGATGCAGTAAAGTATAACTAGGTGCTCAGTAATAGAAAACAGTAAGAGAATAATGGATGTTTCAGTAATGATCTCAGATAAAGTTCAGGTTAAAGTCTGGTTTTCAATTTTTTTCCCCTCATAAAATACAGATTTCATGTTGATTTATTAATCACAAAAAAATAGTAAAATAGCTACTCTTCAAATAACTGAAAAATGCATCATTTTGAGTAGATCTTTTACAAAAATGTCCCAAGGGCATATACCCCTAGACCTCCACAGCTGCTCGTTATCGTGAACAGGTGTTCCTCGTAGCTGTCAGCATGAGGTAGACTTCTGGTGTTATGTTTCAAATTTATTATATTGTTAACTATTTTAATTGGTCAACCTGGTTCATAAAGATGAAAAGTAATATAAAAACGATTTAATTTAGGAGGTGAATGTTTGTTAATTGGCAGTGAGATTTAGAAAATTGCACAAGGGGCACCACATGAAATCTTGCCCAAGGCACCAAACAGGCTAGGACCGGCCCTGCTCAGTCCTACACTCTTGACTTACCTCTTCGTCTCCTGGCACATTGCCTTCCTCTTGATCTTCAGCTAACAGTGGTACAATTTGCATCGACATTGTTTGTCAATAGCATTGGTGCAAGTTGTTTTTAACTTGTGCCTTTACCGTTTTGGTTTGGTCTCAGTTGGATGACCAATCTGGATATTGTGTCGTTCAGATGATCTCATGTTTGTTTGGCAAAAGTGTTTTCAGTAAATAAAGTACCTCAAAGTGATACTTCAGTGAAAGTACAAGTATCTTACCATAAAATTGCTTTGGCAAAAGTTAAAATCTCCTTTAAGAATATTACTTGAGTACAAATCTTAGTATCTGACATTATATGTATACTTAACCCTCCTGTTATGTTCGTTTCTGAGGAACACCAATATTGTTCCTGTGTCAGTTTGTCCCGGGGAATGTTTAATCATGCAATAATGTCAGAAACC
>JARVGW010000336.1:18008080-18024033 GCA_031762495.1 Anablepsoides rubrolineatus
CATACTGAAAAAATACTTAGAACTATTTTTAAAACATTTTTAAACTTTGACACGGGTCAATTTGACCCGCAACATAACAGTAGGGTTAAGTAGTAAATGTGAAAGTATTTAGTAAAAGTGAATGATTAGAATTTCCAAAAAGATCGGAAGAGACCTTCCCCCAAACATTTTTCTAAAGGCTGTTATATTAAAATGTTAGTGTTAAAAACTTTGTGATGCAATATTCTACCTGCTTCAGCTGCATATATAACTCTGTCAGAGTCATCTTCATACTGTCTGATATGTCCTGCTGGAGTGATTGATGTGATTTGTGTCCTGCAGGTGTGATGGATCGTGTACAAACCAGTAAGGTATCAAAATGGCATGTTTACTTCATATCCAACCACAATTAAATTAATTCTATCCAGGAGGCAAGATATATCTAGATAGTTTTTTTTTTTTTAATGATGACAAACTGGAATGTAAACAAAATAGAAAAAGAGTAACTTCTGAATAATTTTTGAAGCTGTAGTCACAAACATCAAGCTGATTGGAGATGACATTATATCCTTTACCTTTAACACGATGCTCAATAACTTTCTTTCGACACTGCAGACAACTGTCCTTCACTTCTTTTGGTCCATGTTTAGTGTGGTAGATACCATATCAAACAGTAACGACTACTTTTCATCCTTTAAACAGACAAACTGATTACAAAACTGAAAACACCTGTGATATTAATTACAGGATCTTTAACATGTCAAACTATTTTCAGTCTTTTCTAGAGGTATCATCCTGATGTTTTATTAGCTGCTTCTTTTATTTTATTATTTTGGTCAATTTCAAGTTATTTCAGTTACATTTGTGAGGTACAAATAAATATGCTCACTTCTGTATATTATCCCTACATGACTTATACCATCCTGTGCTGATTCTTCAGAACACAAACTGACACAAAAGTTATGAAACAGTGCATCTTTTATTTTTTTCTGCACTCACTTGAAAATGCATATTTACATGGCATGCCACATCAATACAGGAACTGACTATGGACACAATCAATAACATATCTTAATGAATCTGCTCTGGCAATTCCTGGCAGGGAAGTTTAAGCCATTAAAAAAATGACAAATGAAGCATCACTTTTAGAACCTTGCCCAAAAAAGTTCCTACATCAAAGTATTTTAAAAGACTTAAACAGTCACACGTGTCCAGCTGCCACACACTGAACGTTTTATCACTTTAATGGAGGGCTGTGTTTTAATGTCAAATCAAAGGTGTAGTCTTCAAAAAAACAAACAAAAAAAAAAACATATTAATGATCAGGATAAGCTGCAAGGGCCAATGATCATGTATTTCAGAAAAGTAAAATCTTTACAATAATTTGTTGTCTTTGAGGACAAGCATGTCCACTGCATCAGATGTCCAGTAGGTTTTCAAAATACTTGAACCTAAGACTTCTAAGGTAGTGTACTTGTCCAAGATAACACAAGCGCTCTGTTCTGCTGAAAAAAAAAAAGACTCTAGATGATAGGGAGAAAGATTAAATAAAAATATAACACCTTGATACAACCGCTTGTCTGTGATAATGAAAAAAAAAAAAAAAGATATTTGGACATGATTCTTCCAAGAGTGATCCTTTGAGAAAAATGTTGTCTTTGTTCAAATTGTATTTCCTCTGTTAAGATGAAGAATCTATTGCATTTCAAACATCTCTCACACATCCTCAGGGAGTCATTCATGTGCACGCAGTCACTTTGTCTCAGCCAAACACACATATTCTTTCCAGCACAACCAATTACACATGCAGTGTGATTTCTGAACGAGGGGCTTGTCAGATCAGACCCCTCCTCTTCTTGTAGTCCTCCAGGTTGAGGGACCTGCGGGGAGCGCCATCCTTCACTGGAAGCGCATTGGAGCTCACTGACAGACTCTTTGCTTCTGCAGGAAAAATGTGCAGTGTTAGTATCCAGTGTTAGTAAAAGTACAAGTATCTTATCATATAATTACTTTGGTAAAAGTTAGTCTCCTTTAGGAATATTACTTGAGTAAAAAGTCTTAAAGCATCTGATTTATTTTGTACTTAAGTATCAAATGTAAATTTCTATTCTATTATATATTAAAAGTTAAAATATTGAGTAAAAATGAGAGGTTAGATTTTCCAAATACATTTTTTAAAGGCGTACAGCTGTGATGGGTTGTGTACAAACTAATATGTGTCAGAATGGTATATATTTATACTTCTCATCCAACCACAATTAAATTCAAAGTCACAGTTTATCGAGATAGAATTTATTTTTATAACAATAACGAGCCGGAATGAAATAGGAGTAATTACTTTCTACTTCTTTTCTTTTTTAAAAAATTAGTGAGTAGAAAGTATAGATAATTGTGTAAAAATGTAAGGAGTAGAAGTAAAAAGTTGGCTGAAAATATTTCACTGAAGTAAAGTACAGATAGCCAAAATTTCAACTTAAGTACAGTAACAAAGTATTTGTACTTAGATACTTCACAACTCTGACAGCTTCTGATCACCAAACCCCCTCACCTGCATTGGGAACCTGAAGGTCAATCTTAACATCAAAATCATGAACTTTAAACAAGTCTTCTGAGAGGTCAGTGGTTGGCTTTGGGACATCCTTGTCTTTAGGATTTGCTTGTCCCTATAAGGAGAACAAAACAAAGTGATGTAAACATGAATGAACCAGGTTTGATCTGCGTTAGAGGGAAAAAAAGTTAATTTCTGCTATAAGTTTGCAAAAAAACTAAACTTATAATCAACTAGAAGCACTCAGGGAGTGCAAACCTCCGCCAAGGCCAATTTCCCCCATCCTGCAATAGAGTTAATGCGTAAAAGGAGAGATGGAAACACATTTGCCAAATACGTTCTGACATAGTGAACACTTTTTCTTGGTGGAGTCCAGTGCGAAAAAAAAGTCAGAGACTCGTCACCTGATGTTATTTATCCACAAACTGGTCCTGGATTAAGTTCTTAAGTTTTCATCAGTCAGATTCCACCGTGTAAAACATGTGTTTATCCCCTTTTATGAGTTTTTAACAGTTTGACTATCTTTATTGCTGCTTCCTCGTAAAGTTGGCTCGAGAAGCGAGTCACTTTTTTTTTCTTTTTTTTTTTTTGAAGTGAGGGGTTGAAGCAAAATACAGCATCTGAGCGCTTTCAGCACAAACAAACACTCCCACGAACTTCTGACCAATCCCACAATAAAGTTGTTATGTAGAGGGGGTATCTCACATGGTTGATCAGCTGTTCCAGCTGTCCGGTACCGGTCCAGCTTCGGCTGGGCTGCAGCAGGACCCTCCCCCCTGCTCTCGGTGTGTAATCATCCCATAACGTGAAGAGAATCACATTTGTTTTTCTACGTCTCCAGACAGCAGTAACATCACCAATACTAGTTGATAACAGTATTGATAATCACAACTTTCCCGATAGAAGACAGGTGTAGGTGTAGTCCCAGTGAGTTTGTGACTTCACTTCATGTTTCCTACAGACATGTGTCTGATGTAATGACACTTTGCGTAGCCTGGCTGCTTCGCTCAAATTAAAAGAAAAATTCCTGTATCCACATCATGATCCAGAACATCATCAACATTGAATGGTATGTTCCTTTGGCCAATACCCACATGTGATAAAAATGTCATGACAATCCGTCCACAAATTTTTGAGTAATTTTGTCCACAGACAGAACGACTGACAGACACAACCGAAAACATTACCTCTTCCCTTGACGGAGGTAATAAAAATATTTACAGACTGGGAAAAAATTATTAAAACCTGGTCTCTTAAAAATTATTTTTTAAAAATCAGGCTTGTCAGATGTTTACAAATTCAAACAGTGTTTAAGTTCTGATAAATTTAATTCAGCACCCAATCTATCAAATGATGAGCTTTTGTGCAAGACTGCACGTTTTCTCTCTTGTAAGAATTTGGCTTTATTTCCACAAAACTAAACACAGTCAAGTTTATTTTGCATGCATCTTTCAGGAAGTGTAATACTGACCTGTGGGTTCTTTTCTGTGCTGGAAGGCTCTGCAGCTCCTGACCCAGAGCCATACTTCTGGTTCAGGTGGGCAAGAATAGCTGCATGAACTGATGGATCTCTGGCCTGAGGAGCAACAAAAACCAAACCGATTTAAAAATGAAAAACTAACTCCAGTCGATGAGTTCTAATTGTTCTCAATGGCTGACTTATTACAAACTGGGGTTGGCTGATTGAAGTCATTTGACCTGGGAATGATTGTACTATTTCAAAGGAAAACCTGGACATGCTGTAACACACCCTGTTCCATTTCCAGTCCCTAACTCCGTCTCTGTTCTTTACGACTGGATCAGTTGGACACAGCTGGACTTTTATTATTTCATATACATCAGGATCACTTAATTGTAGTGGATTATTTTTATAATGATAAAAATCATGACAAAATATAGCAGCTCAACAAGACATTAGGAGTAGTCTAAGACAGTGGTTCCCAATCTGGGGGGCACAAGAGAGCACAGGGGGAGGAGGGGCATAACCATGTCTGCTCAGAGGTAGAGCTGGGCCATATGGCTGAAAAATCTATCAATATAGAAGTGTTTCATATCAGCTGATATTGATAAGTATTGTTTTTTGTTTTACCCATTTGAAATAAGAAACTGGAGAAAAAAATGCTGATTAATTCTGCCAAACTGGGATTGAGGTGTGTAGGACCACTGGCCCTAGGAAAAATAACATGAGCCTCAGGAGTCGTCATAAAGGTGGTCTGACTGGGCTGAGACTGGTGGTGAACAACCTTCAAGAAGGACTCTCCAGACTTTAACAAAGTTCCTAATTTCTTAACTATACATAAATTGTTCACTTTTCTTTTTTTTACCAGTCAAAAACCTTATTTATAAAACAATTACAAGACAACAGTTAAAAGTAACAATAACAAAATATATCCCAATTTTTAGAAGAAGAATCCCACAAAATAAAGCTGCTGTACAGCACTTTTCCTCATGAATTTATTCGTTTTCATAATTGGGCCTCAAAAACAATCACAAAGTACTCGACCGATACATCAACCGGCCGATAATTTTGGCTGATTTTGGCGTTTTTTCCTTGTATCGGCATGAGCCGATTCGTTCATGCATTTGAGGGAGAAGCTGGTAATGTTGTAAGACTGACCACCTCCTCTCAGCTGAAATAAAATAAAGCTTTGGGTCTTTTCTTGCTGTTATCATACATGTCCAGTTGTACGGATTGTCCATAATTTACACGGATTTTCCATCATTTTGCAGGTATACAGATGTATAAAGTAATCTCACAGATTTTTTCATGTTTTTCGGAATTTTTCAAAAACTCAGTTTTGAATTTATTTATTTAGGAAATGGCTTTGCTTTATTAACTTTAGAGCAAGCGAACATTGAGCACAGCAAATAATTAATTCACCAGATGATTTAGAGGTGATTTGTTCGGTTAGTTTCGTCACACCAGGAGCTGCGATCTGACAAACTTTTTTTTTGTCCCAAGCCCAGTTTAACACTGCGGTCAGCTGATGGACTGAGGCATCAGTGTTTATATCTCCAGCCAGAACATAAACTACAGATGATTGATTTCAGCTAAAGAGCTCCTGACTGTCTGTTTGTTTGTGTACAACATTCAGGAAACCGTCACGTGGAAAAATGAGTCTCTGATTGGTTGCCAAGACGCGTCGAGCGTCAAAAGCTCAGATTTTTGAACTCCTGCGTCGGCTGCTTTCGCCGCACCGCATGCACGGAAAATGCTCTGCCGCACCTTCCGGATTCCTTGCACGCTGCTCAAAATGGACCAGCTGCACCGCAAGACCCCTGGAGGCGCGTCCGCCATATACTTTGCATGTAAACTGGCTGCTTCTGCAGCTTAAAACACGTTCGGCGTGAATCCACCATAAGCCTACACCAGACAAGGCTCAGTTAATAAATGTTTTTTTTTATAGACTTGTGTAACATTTGTTATCATTGTTATTTTTATTAGGTTAATGAAGGAAGAAAAAGGAGTATCGACTTCAAGAATCGTCAAAAAAAAAGAATATCGGCTGCACATATCAGCGTATCGGTAAGACTGATATCAAAATAATCGGTATTGGCTTTCATAAACCTGTATCAGTTGATCTCTACAAAGATCTCAAACACAGACTAACCTACTGACTAAACAAATGAAGTAGTAGTAGTGAATTAGCAGTTCATGAGATATTTGACTAACAATCAAAGACTACCATCGACTTTCATACACATGTATTCAGATCAAACTATTTTCATGGTAGATATTTTAGACAAATATAGAGCCCAGATGATGAGTACGTTGGTCACAACCAATCAATCACATCTCTCTCCTGAGGCGCAGATTCATTTTTTGTTTCATGACTGCCACAATAAAACTAACTGAACTACTGTCCAGCCCTCATCATAATGTAACAGTTAAAGAAAACGTACGTTTGACACCATGGTTGGTTTGCACTGTCTTCGTGTGAATGGGTCCATTTGTTGGTTTTTAGCATTCTGCCCTTCAGCCTGTCAGAAAATACACAGGAAAACAAATTAAAAACATTGTCAGCAAAACAAATCTTGGACCACAAACTCACGCAAAAATATATTTTCCTATACCAAATGAAACTAGATACCACATAGCGGTAACATAATGACCCCCACACGCAACAATGCACCAGAACTGAGAAGTCTTTTTGAACTATAACTGTTTTTTGTATGTTCATATACCCCTTTTTCAGATAAATTGGGGGTCCAGGGGCACTGATTGGTGGGCCTGATAGATAGCCCTTCATCAGAGCTAAACAACAAAAAAAATCTGAAGCTCCTATGTTTAATAGTTTTTGAGCTATAACCATTTTCTGCATGTCCAGATTCCGCTTATTCAGATAAAGTGTGAGTTGGGGGCTATTTATTTGTAAATAGTTTTGAACATAGTAGCATTTTTACATTTTAACTTTCAGATGGTCTTGTAGTTTTTACTGGTTACATTGGTATCTATAACCTTCCCTCTGAGCTCCTCAAATAGCTTTCACATATAATGTAAAGATTAATAATCTCTTTAAGAATGTAAAAAAATTGGTCCATATTAGTTTAACATTTATTTGTTTGTTTGGAGTGAAGTGTTTAAATTCATTTAAGAAAACACTCACTGGTTTTGTTTTTCGTGATATGTTTTTGAAATGAACTCTACTTACAAGCTCTGATCAGCAGAGGGAAGGTGACTTTGACTCGACCACAACATTTATAGAAATTGTGGCATAAAATGGTGAGTGTAATTTTCAGGCAGCTACGCAATGATGACCAGCCCACATCAAGTCAACACTCAGTTTACAGAGGCTGAAATCCTTCAGAAACAAGTCTGTAAACATGACAGGCAAATCTTTAAAGGTCGTGTCAAAGTGAAGACTTACCACAAGTGCTTTCTCTGATTCAACAATGTTCCAGCTTCTGTTCCTCTGATTAATGTAGCTGAATAAGAAAAACAATTTGTGTCTTACACATTTTGCAAATACATAATACCGCAACAAGTATTACAAGCAAAACTTGTGTTTAACATGTATAAATGTAGTTGTGTGCATCTTTAAGTTGGAGTTAAATTAACTCAACTGTAGATGCTCATCCAATTATTATTTAATGTTAGTTCTAGTGCTGGGCGTTATGACCAAAATTTTATATCACGGTATTTTAAACATTTACACCGGTTTCACGGTATATCACGGTATTTTTCTTTTCATCACAGGTCAGCTGATAATAACATGTATAAACACTGCTTATTGACTTTTTTCTTTTACTGTACCTCTGTTTCCCTCCTCTGTGTGTCTTTTCTCTGACTGGTGGTTGGAGACAGTACTCACGCATTTTGGTCCGGTCGTGAAGAAAAGATTAAGAAAAGATTATCGGGCCTATTGTTTTATATTATTTAATAAAGCCTAACGGGACAACTCACCTTGCACACCAGTCAACTCAGCTCTATTACAAAACTACTCCCCCGCCCCCCAGGCTTGTCACAATAGAACCACGCTAAAGTCTCCATGCGTCTCCACATCTCCATATTAACTAACTGCGCTTTAAATCTAACCGTGCTCATCACTGAAGAGGTGTTTACTACATTCAGCGATGGTGGACGATTTTTTAACGTTAGTAGATGTAAGCCGCGGAATCGCCACCCGCCGCTGCAACAAGCTGCTCCAACATTAACATTAGCATGCTAATGTGCATAGCCCATAGTGTCCACCGGGAAACAGTTCACTGGCAGCCGAATGTGTTCAGGCTATACCGGTATGTCGGTATTCAGAAAATTCATATCATAACAAAAATAAAAACCGATATTCGGTATGAACCGGTATACCGCCCAGCACTAATTAGTTCAATAGAATTTGTCCAGTTGTTTATGAGATATTTGGGGAGAGGTTGGGTGATTTCATCAGTCAAACAATGACTGAAAGCTGTGACTCAATATGGAAAGCCATCAGGGTGACCACCTCTTTTTGCTAAAGTAGTTTAGTCCTGAATTTAAAAAGCCAATGAGAAGAAACCACAGAAAATACCAGTAAGTCAAGTTAACCAAAAAGGACACAAACATGGGAAAATTTGACTCATAAAATTTTGCTGCATTTAATGCATTGACAATGTGTAAACAATAGGGATCCTAGTTATCATTTAGTGAATTAATCGAAAGTTGATTGATCTTATCCATCGACTAACGATTAACTGATAAGCAGTCATTTTCTTAAAAACCTGAGTTTTCTCTTGTATAAAGAGGGTCTCAACATGAAGGGTTAATCTTTTCAAATCAATTCAATTCAGTTTATTTATATAGCGCCAAGTCACAACAACTGTTGTCTCAGGGCACTGTACACAAAAAAACAATACATCTAAAGAAGCCAGCAGACTGCGCCAAATCTTTGTTTCGCCACAGTCTCCCGTACCAACAACACTTCATCTTGTTGGTACCTTATAGCAGAAATGTTCTTGGTCCTCTGTCGGTCAAGTGCCTCTGCCCTTTCCTCGAGCTCATTCAGCTCGTCCTGGATGACTTTTACTTTCTCACCATCTCCGTTTTCCTCTGCCATTGCCTTTTATTAAAACACACACACAGATCTGACCATCAGGGATGCACAAATCAAAGAATGTGGCTGTCAGTGTTGCATCAAACTAACCGCATTTATATTTATATTGTTTAACTTCATTTAAATTGGTTTCTCTTAAAAATATACTTAAATATTTACAGAATTTCAGCTCATATAGTCATTTAATACTGTTTATTTTTCATATTTATTGAATTACATTTATCTCAGTGTGGTTCTAAATATAATCAAGTTTAGCACAAAACAAACCACAACACCTTGTTGTTGCTAAAACCCTGTGTGGAATTAAATTTTGCAGATATTTATGATAAACTACAACCACCTGTAATTAACTCTCACAGAAAGAACTTTGTGATTCTGGGCAGTGGAAAAAAACAAGTTCCGGTACTGCCGTTATATTATGAGTTATGGCAAGACCTTTTGAGAAATAATTAATTCAGGAGACAAACAGCAAAATACATGATCTGAATAGAAATAAAAACACAGATCATGATGGGAAATAATATTCAGTAAGAATAAAAAATAAGATTAATTAATGCTACTGCAAAGTACTGCTTTTTTCTAAACGTCACTTAAAATGTAATTGAGTAAAATATAAATTAGGTACTGTGAGCTCCAAGACACACTTGGACACAAACAGTGATGAATTTGACTCTTGTGGATTTGATTTAGAACTGGCTTTGTTCTTTGTCATTTTTGCACAATAAAACTCCATATCTATAGATAGATCTATATAAAAACATTACAGTCTCTAACCCTGCTGGTTTGTTCATTATTTAGTTTCTTAGTTTATTCTTGCATTTTGTTCTTCATGCATTTCTGTTTGGTTCTCTTTTCTTCATTTAATGAGTTCTCTTTAGTTTCTCTCATGTTATTAGCTGCCTCCCAGCTGTTTTTATTGTATCAATGTTTACCAGTATGTCACTCAGCAGCGACGCCTCATCATCCTCATGTGTTTCAAATGATCTGTCACTCAAACTCTTGATTTTTTTTTACTGTTTTCATGTGTTTTTTCATCTTATTTTCCATTCTGTGTCGTGCTTTTCTCTTCATAAATTCAGTCTGTGTGCGAGAAGAGCGCGCTCCCACCCAGAAGCGAGTACGCATGCTCCTTTTTTTTTTTTTCAACCTGCGCGGTTCAGAGCTTTATGTACAGGGAGCAGAGGGAAGTGGAACTTAACAACACCAGAAAAAGTTCTGGAACACATCTGACTGAGAAAATAAGTTCCGATACGCTGAGGAGTAAAATTGAGAAGTGGTGGAACTGCGTACCGATGCATACTGGCCAGCACTGATTCTGGGCAAAAGTTAAAGTCAAATTAAAAATTGAGGCATATAAATATTAGTCTTTAATATTATTATAGCATTAATATTCTTATAATAAAAGTAAAGCAGGTTCTCATGGTGGCACTGCTTCCTTTCAGGATCAGGAGTTTGGTCACACACGCAAGTTGCACCTGTCTGCAGTCTGCCTGAACACTGCCGCTCACTGCTCTGCTCTGATTGGTTAAAACTTTGATTGTGGTTTTCTTTATTGGTTGAAAGAACCATCAGTTTAAACCCTCTCATCATTGGTTGGTTTTCATGTGGCCAACTTTAATTCGTGATTTCACTTGTTGTCCAGTTGGACAACCACGAGGCGGAATCTGATTGTCCAAAACAGACAACCTAAAAGCCTTTATGTCACCCCTGTTATATTGCTATTTTTACTAAGTGATGCTCAATCTGGCTACCAGCTACTGAACTGTTGCCTTTAGCTTTTGACATTTTTTCTGCTCTTTATACATTTTATTTATTATTTTTCTCCTATTAGGTTTCAGCTAAGGCTTCACACACACACCTTATGTACTGTTCTGCTTGTTTCAGCTTCCATAGTTTGTTTAAACTTCACCACCTCAGTTTCAGCATCTTTAGCAGTCATTCAGCACTTAGCATTCACATTGCAATTTCACAGAAAATGTTACTTTAATTTTACCTTATCTTTGAGTAACTGTGTTTTCTTCATGGCATAATTTGGTGGTGCTTTTCGGAATCTATCCTTCTCTTTAACAATCTGAAAAAAAATCAGAAAGAGGAGTTTTGTTGCAGTTCATATCACACGCTGCCACAGAAACCAGTAGAGACGGAGTAAAACAGACTCACATCTTCAATGTCTTTGTCGTTAAACTTGTAGTTAAGAGCCTCTTTGATGGTCTGTTCCTTCTTAGTAATTTCATCAAGAGTTGGAACCTGCATTCCAGCAACCATCATCTGTAAAACAGAAAACCTGAACTGAAGCGTCCTTAAGAACAATTCTAATGTTTTAGTTTATTCTTTGAAGGCACTTACTGCATCTTTCCACTTCATGAATTCACTTTCTGTAAATTCTTGATTTGAAACAAACTCAAGCCTGAAAACTCGTGTGTCACCACCATGCCTGGAAAATACAATATTTGTATTAAATAATTCCTTATTACCTAATAGAAAACCATCAACACATTTACAACTAAAGACCAACCTTAATTGCAATCCTTTGTTTGTTCGTGTTGATCCAAGCTGATAAACCTTTGCTGTTTCTACTACATCCACAATTTCAGCAACCTTTCAAAGTGAGGAGAAAATTAGAAATAACTTAAATGTTTACTTAACCAAACACATCACAGGTCTTCAGTATTAGTAGCACACTGTTGTCCATCACAAATAAGAAAGAACCGACTCACCCTATAAACAGGTTTACTGCTGCTGTTACCAATTCCTATCCTCACAAAGCAGCCGGTCACGGTCTTTGCAAAAAAGGGCATGTGGCACCAGCGCTCCAGCTTGTGTCTGGACAGCCGGATCCTGTTGAGCTCTTCTGGGAGGGAAACAGGCTGCGACTTTGGGAGAGTCTCCTCTTTTCTGTGTGCAGAACACAGATTATAAAGTTATCTGTAAAGGCAGTACCTCACTGGGCTGCAACTGTTGACAAATAAAGCATTGGTGTAGGAGTCTCCAGAGTTCCTCACACAAGCCACAGAGAATCACAGTCTTGTTGCTTGAATTTTAAACTTCTTTAAAAACGTGTGCAACAAATGTTCTGTGCAGACAGACAGAGTTGCTGTGCGCTTCTTCAACCGGTCTTAAACTGGTCTGAACTGGGTTTCTAGCATCTCCAACCCATCTCATAAAGTCTCAGAACTGTATTTTAAGGCCTGCACAGAAAGTCTATCATTTTGCAAGCTGTGTACAAAAAGATTATACAGGATTTTCAAAAATCACAGCCTGCTGGACTCTTGGCTGCAAAAGATGAAAATAATCAACAGCCAGTGAGATACCACATATATGAGGATTGTGGTGAAAATACTGCTGCAGGAACTTACTCATCATCGTCGTAAGATGATGATCGTGAACTCCGATCACTTTTAACTGATGACTTATCATCATCTTCCTCTTCTTCTTCCTCATCATCAGAATAAACCTCACTGGTCTTCAAAGGCTCACGTTTGGCCAGCAGTTCAGCTGCGGGGGGAAAAAAAGCTTTTAAACTGCAGCTTGTTAGAAAGTGTCCATCTTTTACATACAATCGGTCAATATTAATATTCCTATTTGAATATTTTATAAAAATAGGGATTTTTGTCTTTTAGAAAATGCGATCAGTAAGACAATATGCAAAAACAATTAGTTTTCCAGACTCCATTATTCCTACCTAAACCATGAAAAAACTAAATTCATACTTTTCCAAATGTTTTTAAGAATGCATAGAAACATTGTTTACAGATTGAAAGAATTAACTGACAGCAGGAGACACCAACCTGTTTTATTTTTCTTCTTCTCACGTTCTGCTTTTAGTTCTTCCATGGCCTGGGACTTCTTATCCAGTTTTTCGTCCCGTTTTGATCGTCTTTCCTTGTTGTGTGACATAGAAACCTAAAAAATGTGAATTAAAGCCAGACGCAAAAACAAACAAGATGAAAATGTTTGTGTCAATAGAGTATAAATCTATTAAAAATATATACATCTGGTCAAAATAGCAGCCAAAACACTAACAAATGTATTAGGAATTAAAAAAATATATTTTATTTAAACTCACAGTGTAGAGGCACAGCGATATCATTATTACATCATCTGCCTAATGAGCTTTATAAACTTGCCTCTGGGGCTGGACAACATACTGTAGTTACATTTACAAATATTGCGAAAGAAAAATACCCACAGTAAAAATATATAATAAAAAAAACTTTTAGGTTATTTTTGGGTCCAGCGTTTAAATTATTATGTTTCCCTGCCCTCCTTGTTGATTTCTCAGTCGTGGTTTGTCTAATCAGAAGAAATGGCAAACAGACATACAAGCAGCAACTTCTGCACTAAAAGCCAGTGTTGGGAGGAACTTTGACTTTCATGAAGTTAAAAGGTAAATTGATATTGGCAAGAGAATAATGGCACTGAATTACACATAAGTGATGTTCACATTAAACTGCCAGTGGCCTTTATTGTCATTGTACAGAGCACAATGAAATTACATTTCAATTATAATAGATACTGTTTAGCAGCACTGCATTATTACCTGTGTTATTTTATTTTTATCTTCCATTTTTCCTGTAGATGATGGAGTAAATCAGTGTATTTAGTTATGGGAGAGTTTTATCTCAGTGCTTTATGTTTGTTTGTGAGGCTTTGGGCTGTATGCGTGTAGTGATATACTTAAAGCTCAAAAAGAGGGTGTTTATTGTCTTTTATTATCACGATAAATGTTAGAAAATCTAGAGATAAATTTGTATTTCCAGATTATTCTTACTTGACTTACCGCTTGAGTGTCTTGAACCTGAGATAGCTTCCTTTTTTCTTGCTCTTCCTCCTGCTTCTTCTTCTTCTCTTCTTTCTCTTTCTTCTTAGCCGTCTTCAACTTTTTCTTAATTTCAAACCTTTAAAACAAACAGATGGAATAAATAAGCACTGATCTAAAACAATATCTAATTTTCCCCAATGAATAAATAGTTTTGCATTCATGTATTATAACATTGTTAATATTTGTTGTATTGAACAACAGCAAAGTCTAAAATCTTTTATAAAATTGGACCCTAATCTCATCTGTTCAGCCTCTGTGTACACATCTCTGTTGGAATATTCAGAACAGACATCTGAACACAGCTGAAGTCAAATGCTATTTAAAATGTGTTATACAGCTGTGACTTTAATGCTGTGTTGTTTTGTTTCTTATTTCTAGTAGGAACTTTTTTAGAAACAGACTTGTGTGGTTCCAGCTGAGGGCTGTGTGCAAAACAGGAGGCAGGGTCCTCCAAACTTGTTTACATGGTCAGACAGTTTTACAGTTTGGCCACATCAAAAGAAGCTCTGGTAAAGATGCTTCCCTCAGGAGGTGTTCTGGACATGTCAAACTGGGAGGACACCCCGGTGAAGACCCTACACCTGAGAGACCATGTCTCTCAGCTGGCCTGGGAACTCCCTGGATCAGTTTCGCTGTACAAGCTGAAAATGAGCAGTGAGGACAGAATAGTGACTAACCGTCTCTTTAGCACCTCTCTTTTCTCAATTCTGTTGAACAGCTCCTGCTCTCTCTCCTTCTCCGTCATCTGTTCCAGACGAGCTCTGTCCTCAGCATCCCCCATCAAGTCATCATCGTACCCGTCCCGAAACACCTCGTCTTCAGAAGAGTCGGAGTCAGAGCTGGACGACGAACTGTTGCTCTCTGAATCTGAAACTTCTCCTGAAAGTTATAAAGAGGACAGGTTTTATTTTACACAAACTTCAACAACCATCGTCACTTTCTTGGGGCCGACAAAGTTTAACGAATCTCCCCTATTTCAGATTTAAAAGGTCAAAGTGAGTAGTATATGTGAATAAATTTGGCAGCACAGTAGTTTTTAATACATCCAATGTTGGGTGGATCTAGTGTTCATGAATGTGATCTGCTTCCAGCTGCATGGTGAACCCAGTGTTATTAATGGTTGCTTTTAATTTAAAGTTACTGTTTTGTTCTTAAACTTAATGACATAACTTGACTTTATATACTATTTTTATTATTTAAAACAAATATAGTGTACATTAAACTTAGAATAGCAGCTTTACAAAAAACTGTTTTATTTCAACTAGACAATCACAACTTTTACTGGGGGTGTAACAAGATGGGACAATATTTATTTTTTTTATTATATGGTATTACCTAATTATTATTCACTTTTATTTAACCAGACAAATCCTATTGAGATCACTGATCTCTTCTGCAATGGAGCTCTGGGCTTGAAGGCAACCTAAAGTGTAAGTTTTGTCTTTGGGAGGAAACAGGAGTACCTGGAGAAAACCCACGCATGCACAAGGAGAACATGTAAACTGACAGACCCCAGGTCTGAACCGGGGATCAAACCCAAGACCTTCTTGCTGCGAGGCATCAGTGCTAACCACTGATCCATCATGCTACCCTAATTAAACACAGCTGTGATGTGATGCTCACTGCCAGAGCACCATTCAGCTTTAGCCTTTGCTCTGTGAAGCCACTAATGACTGTATGTGTGCCTTTATGTCTCTTATCATATCTGCTGGATAATTAAGCTAATAAACAGATAACTCAACAAAGAAGTCAGTCAAATGACTCTGAATTGTAATGTCTGTGTGATGTGAGACATGTCTGTGTGTGTATGTGTTTTTTCTTCCTAGTGGGGACGATTTTTTACCATTTTCCTGGTACACACAGCCCGGTGATGACCCACCATTCCTTATGAGGACAAAAGCCTGGTCAGGGGTTATGTTTAGAGTAAGGGGTCAGGGTTAGGCTACAGAAATGACCAGTAAATCAATGGAAGTCAATGCAAACTCCTCTTTAGGACAGAGGAACAAACGTGTGTGTGTGTGTGTGTGTGTGTGTGTGTGTGTGTGTGTGTGTGTGTGTGTGTGTGTGTGTGTGTGTG
>JARVGW010000336.1:18024133-18039430 GCA_031762495.1 Anablepsoides rubrolineatus
GTGTGTGTGTGTGTGTGTGTGTGTGTGTGTGTGTGTGTGTGTGTGTGTGTGTGTGTGTGTGTGTGTGTGTGTTTATACATCTGTGTACAGAGTGAGTAATTGATATCTGACTGCAAAATGTTTTGGGGAAACAAGTTTTAACACTAAATGTGAACAAACACTTCAGAGCTGATCACATGCGATCAAATCACCCAAAATGGATTCAAAACAGTTTCATAAAACCAAATGTGAACAGACTCTTTCACTCAGAATTTGCAGAAGCTTCCTCTACAACACAGCTCTAGTGGTGTGCCCTGTGGTCCTGGTGCCAACGCTTAAAATGGTGCTGCCATTTTCAGTGAGCTAAATCATCCAAAAGGGGTTTTCAAAACATTTTTCAACTAAATGAGAAATCTTGTGGTGTTGCAGCTTCATAAAACCATGTGGCAGGAGATCTGGTCACTGATCTCTGACTACAAAATAATAGAAATTGATTTTGTTATTTTCATTGAGGTAATCTCATTGAGACAGTCTTGTTTACAAGAGAGAAATTTATTCTGGGTAGTTAAAAATTAATCTCCTGAGATGTTTCTTAGTTTGTCCTGATCAAGATTTTTTATTTAGGAAAAAGTCAGTGAGTATTAGTACAGGGTAACAAAAATAAACAACTTCTTAGATGTGACACTGTGTGCCACCTGGAATAAAGAGGATGAACACCTGAGTCATGTAATCCCATCCTCCAGAATATGAGGCACTGTGGAGAACTGCAGTCTGAGCTTCATCTTGTTTCTAGACTTTTTTGATTCATTAAAATCTCTGGACTTTTGTGTCAGTTTATGTGTTTAACAAAGCAGTTAACAGTTTCAAAAAAAAAAGATGATTTCAAAATAGTGGGACTTGTTAGCAAAGTTGATAAAAACCGTGACACATACCCTCCTCTGGAGCAGAGCTGTCGGCTGAGCTGTCTCCATTTGAACTGCCCGAGGCTCTGTGGACCTTCTTTTTTGTAGAACTCTTCTTTTCTGTACCTTTCCCCTGCTTCACCTTCTTTTTGCCTTTGGTGCCGCCCACAGTCCACTAAAAAAAGAAGCACCATTTTCACCTTCTGTTATATGACAACACTGATCCATGTCTCCCAAAGTAAGAAGCGTAAACTAAGAGCGTCTCACCTCGTCGTCACTGTCAGACGTCTCAGAATCTGTGGAAGCAGCTGGTTTGTTTACGGGCTCTTCCTGCTCACCAGAATCAACCCTCTTCCTTTTAGCCAAAGACAACAACTCCTGAAAGGGACAACACAGGATGTAGCTTAGAAACAAATCAAAACAAACATTGAGTTACAATGAAACACAGTGAAAAAAGTGGTAAATAACTCCCCGGAGCTTGCTCGTGTTCATCAATAAAATGAACATTTTAAAATTAGGACAATCGTCAAATTATATCTCAAAGTAAAAGTGGAAATGTGGGTCAGGGATTTAATAAGATCCATTTTTCAAAACCACCTACAGGGATAGTAAACAGGGTTCCTGCTCATTCTCCATACAGTTCCAGACAATTTTCAAACATTTCCTACTAAACTTTGACATCAAAACTCACTAACTCACTGTCTGTGCTGGTTTTATTGTGCATGTGCTTCAAAGCCAAGAAAAATCTGAAATAGTTGAAAAGGTAGACAGAAAAAGAAAGTTGAGTGTTTTTCCAATTCGTTTTGGTTATAATGGTTGGTTTGTTTTATATTTATACCTTTTAATATAATTCAAGGGAATCCTTTATGAAGTAGCTTAGTGTTCACAAACCAAACCTTGTCTGAACCTGAACCACAAGTTGATTCATTCTAAACTGAAGACTTGAAAGTGGACATCCCTGTCCATCTTTTTAACAATTAATGTGAAAAACACTGGCTCTATTATTACTTTGAATAATTAGAATTTAAACTTTGAGAAAATGCAACAGGGAACAGAGTCTGGAAACACAAATGTTTTATTTTTTTCTGAAACCTGTTTCCTTTTTGTTTTCCAGATCTATGTAGACCTGGACAATACTAAATCAATCTAAAGTCCACATGTTCTGTCTATTTAAAAGACAACAACTAAAAATGAATAGATGTGCTTCCTTCATTTACTTCCAGTAAATGGCACCAACAGGAGATGTAAAAACCACCAGTTTACTTTTAATAATTTGTTAATGATGCTTCTTTTTTTGCAAAACCAAACAAGACTACTGTGAATTAGGGCTGCCACAAACAATTATTTTTATAGTCGACTAATCACCGATTATTTTTTTCGATTAGTCAACTAATCGGATCATACGTTAATTGAATTTAAAACATACAGATTATCGCGCCAGAATGCAGCTCTGCTATTATATAACCATTGTTAGATTTTAGCTATATGCTAACTAAAAATAATTGCAGTGGAAGGCAAGGTTTGCCTTGCAGATATTGCATTGTACAGGTTTCTTCTTCATGTTCTTAAAATAATCCAACACTTTTGAGCTCCGTTGTCAGGTAGCCATGATACCAGAGCCTGTCTGTATAATGTCTTGTGACGTCCACAGCCTACCCCGGTTACCACTACTGCGCATGTGTGTGAAGGACAGAAAGGCAGATGCAGCAGTGAAAGGTGTCAAAGCAGCTTGGAGAGAAAAACAAAGTAAAAAAAGAAGAAAAAAAGACTAATCGACTATTAAATTAGTCGTCGACTAATTCAATTCAATTCAATTCAAAAATACTTTATTTATCCCAGAGGGAAATTAGGTAATGGCAGCCCTAATCGTGGGGTTGGTTGTACCAATTTGATTTCAATGAGAAAAAATTTAGAATGAGGCTTTTAAAAAAATATTACTTTTAATATAATTGTTTTAATTTAATATCTTAGTTGATAAAAAAACATTTTATACAGGTCACAACATCTTATTTGCCATAAACTGATAGGACTTGTCAAAAAATTTTGTTTGATAATTGATATTAAAGTCCTTTGCTGTACTTCAGATAGATTTGTGCAGCAGTTTCACGGTGCAGACTGCCCTGAGCATCACATCAGGTGGCGTCTGGTCATAGCGGGTCTGTCATGTGACAACCAACCTCGAAGAGGATGTGACAACCAACCCTATCAAGAATTTTTTGCTAGCAGTTGTGCTAGCAAGCACATGTTATAGTGTAGCAAAGAAAAAAAACATTCTAACTATAGCTCTGCCTTTTTACTTTCAAATGCCAATAAGTGTTTAATTCTAAATCCACTGTTTAAGGCAATTCAGAATGATCACAAAATTAATCAAAAGTTACATTATGATGTGAAAAACACAATAAGTCCTCTCATCTCATTGAAAGATGTCACACTGCTAAAATAAAAACGTAGCTAGTCTGTGACAGCTATTTTGGAAACTCACACGCAAAAATTTTGTAACAGTTTTTTCTAGGAGAAAAGATTTAGCAACTGTGACAACCAACTCGTGTGACAACCAACCCCGTTCTCCCCTAGATACAAAGAAAAGGCGGTGGTTACTGACAAAACACTTAATCTGTAGCTAAAAATACTGCAATCATGTCTTAGTTCTCAGGACTGCCCAGGTTAACTATGTGTGCACCAGGGTCCAGCAGCGACTACATTTTCTGCACACGCTGAAGGCCTTTGGTGTCAGTCAAAAGGTGATGCTGCTCATTCACCCTGCTGTGATGGAGAGCATCATTAGGCACAGCATTTCAGTCTGGTTTGGTAACTGTCTGTCCAAATGAAGGCCCAACTCACTCGTCTCACACAAAGAGCTATGAAGCTGATGGGATGGGGATGGGTCAAGGATCATCCCTTAATTCAAACCATCTTCAATAAAACAATAAGCATACAGGCACAGAAAATCAGCAGACTCCACTCATATCCACCAGTTCCTGCATTAAGACTGAACTGCTACAAGAACTCATTTGTTCCACTTTCTATCAAACCATAAACAGAAACAAACACTAAAATGTGACAGCATGTAACAGTCTTTTAAGACTTTAAACTGTATGGTCTTTTTTTTGTACTTTTGATCGACATCTATTTAATCAACATCTTTTAAATTGATGGTTTTTAAGTGTAAATGTAATATTATGGTTATGGATTTTGGACTATGCAGCAGCCAGTGTCTGTACACAAGACAAATTTCCGTTGAACAATAAAGCTCATCTTATCTTATCTTAAATTCAATGTCTTCATAAACTACATGATGACAGCTGTAAATATTCAAGGTCTCATCACATCACCTCTAACTGTATGCTGCTGCAGGAACTTTAAATTCCCTGAAGGAATCTTCCCAAGGGATCATTAAAGTTATATTTAATCTAACACCTGTCCAAAAAGATTAACAGTTCTGCAAAATATTAATAGATAAATAAATGTGAAAATCTAATTTCACGTTTGAAAAAAACAGATGCTGCATTAAATACAGGTAGTAAAAAGGGACAGACACAGCACAAAGTGTCAAAATGTTACAGAAAGAACAAATAATAAAAAGTAAATAGAAATGAAATATTATCACATATACAGATTTACCAGTAAATAACACTATACAACCAGTTACACTTTGATACATTGTTGGAAAATGTATTTGTCTGTTGATGCAACAAATGAATTTCCCGAGATAATATTAATACACCTGTCTCTCACAATTGTTGTTATTATATACAAATGCCTAACCTGAGAAAATACATAAGAAATGGCTTTCGGCATGTACTCTGTAGACTTTAAATTGAACTGGCCTCAACCAAATTAAATACGGTGTATAAAAATAACATACCAGTCTTTTTAAAGACGGTCTGCTTATGACTTGGACAACACATATTTAACCAAACTTTTAAATCTTTATCGCTGCCTCTTTAAGGAACAAAGTAGTAATTTTACAGGATTTTGCAGTGTGTGTAAAGCTCCGTGTTATTCTGACAGCTCTTGTTTATCAACACCACCAAAATAGACCTTCAGCTCTCAGCCCATGACGTCATTCAAGAACAGTTCAAGCTTATATCAAATGCGGCTAAAATTGCTTCAGTCTGAGTAAAAACAAAGGTCCTGTCCTCATTTACTTTGTAACAGATAAATCCTCCAGCAATAAACAATCATAATCAAGCAGCTTATGATTGGAAACTATCTCGAGGCCCGCGGCGCGGCACTTTTGTAGCATAGTGCTGCATGATTGGTAGCATTAATTCATATCTCGTAGTTAAACCTTTTTTGGGCAGTAAACATGTTAAGTCCAACACGTTCTACATTGTTAAATGCCGCACAAAACACTTAAGAAAACACCAAACATGTTAGGGACAAAGTGTTTACTGTGAGATGAGTGTGGGGACCAGTCAGACTGCTGCGAGGCCAAACACAGACAGAGCAGTAATTAGCATCTGTTAGCTTCACCCCAAAACTGCTGACAACTTAACACGTCAACAGCCAGAAACTAAATCTGAAAAATGTTGACCTACCTGATCTAAATTATCATCACTGGCACTATCTTCGGAGTCAGAGTCAATAACGACCCGACCTTTCCGCTTCTTTACGTTCACCATGATTAGCAGATCAGCTAACACGCTAGCTAACCCTATGTCGTTTAATGATGAGGTTTGTTGCTTACTACTAGCTTGTTGGCTCGCCATACAAAGGCAGGACTGCGCATGCGCATACTTATAAAAAGCGATTTACTAAAATATACTTTCAAATAAGCATGTTTTTTTTCCAAAACTGTATTTGCTTCTTACTAGTTGAGCACAAATAAAACAAACAATAAAGAAAAACAAATAAAGACGGTGACAGCATAAATGGGAACTACAAGTTCACAGCGAGTGTGTCAATCAGGACAGGAATCTGTGGCGCACTCACTGCAGCGAGTGTTGCAAAAACATTGTCACAGAATTAAGCTATGTAATTGTTAATTGTGAGTTGTTAATTGTATAAAGGTAGCAATACTATTTCGTTTATAGCTAAATGTTTTCTGAACCCAGCTCAGTTTCCGATGTGATCGCGGACAACCTTGGATTCGATATAAAACCGTAATCAAATTGAAAATTGACAGACCCTCTGATATTCCCAGCAGCAGACGTAAACAGCTACATCGTGGACATTTCAGAACAGGTAAATCTTATGCCATTAACTTTACTTTCACCATGTGTTTTCACAACCCAAAAGACAGTTTTTATTCTTTTTTGTTGTTGTTTTATTACTTAGTGTGAAAAAGTTGCTAGTTAATTTGCTACATTTATTGATGTCACTTAAGAAAGAAATACTACAACTATATTTTTAACGTCACTGAATATTTTTATTACAAAATTCTAGAAGTATCATGAAATCCCCCTCACCCCATAAAAGTAAATAGCTTTATTTATTTATTTATTTATTTATTTATTTATTTATTTATTTATGTATTTTTACTAGGAAGTACTGCTGAAAAAACAAGCACATGTTGTAAAACTAATGTTTATTTAGCCAAAAGTTTAAATTATAAAGCATTAGATTTGTATCTATAAACATTAAAGTGTGACGTCAATTAATGAAACAGACAAAACACATTTTGACTGAATAAAATGTAATTCTCTCTACCAACAGTTTAATAAAGTAAAAAGAGTTTTTCCTATTTTTGTTGTCCTATACCACAAGTTTAATAATTCAACCTCTTGTGTGATTAATCCAGATCAGAAATGTCCCTCCTAAAAACCACACGTCTGCCTCCACTGAAGCTGCTGCAGTCTGTCCATGACCAACACCTGCTCCTTCGCTCCATCACTCCTCTGACTGTCCTCAGAACAGGTTTCAATCAGAGTACGTATCGCAGGCCTGGCCAGCCCAAAGAGGACAAGTTTCCATGGCAAAAGATCAACTTTAACTTTTCAAAGGGTTTGGAGGGGATAAAAAAGCACTTCAGTCTGTTGAAACAAGAGTTTTTTGAAGTCTGGGTTGGTCCAGAGGGCAAACCGATCATCGACCACATGCTGGAGCAGAACAGGGTTATATGGGATTTCAGAGGTCCAGAGAGCCTGCAGGACTGGACGGTGTCCTCTGATGAAGTTATAGGAGGCCAAAGCAAAGTTTACCTAAAGCTTGGAAAGAATGACACCTGTTTCCTGTATGGGACGCTTTCTTCAACTCCTCCAAAAGATGGAGAAACACGCTACAGTGGATACTGCGCCATGCGCTCAAAACAACCTCTGGTAAGTGCTTATTGTAGGAAGAACATGTCGTGTCTCTCTTAGTTAGATCAGTGCTTCACTAAGCTGGAGTTGACACTTCAATTTAGTGTATGAAGCATCAAGTGAGGCTCCCCAAATGATCTCCAGAAATAAATACAAATCAAAAGGATTGCTAATGACTTTATTTGCTTTGATTTAACATTAATAATTGGTTTCAAAAGCCTCTGCAATCATTTTTTCTCTAGATTTCATTTGACAGAAAAAAGCACTACGACTGGTCCAGTTTCAACACCTTGCATTTGAGGATTCGTGGCGATGGCCGCCCGTGGATGATCACCATAACTGCAGAAACGTACTACGCTCATCAGAAGGATGACCTATACAGCTATTTCCTTTACACCAGAGGAGGACCTTACTGGCAGGATGTAAAGGTGAGCAAACATCTGTGAAACGTGTGTAGCTGCAAAATGTTGTTTTACCTGAGGAAATGTAGGTTTTTCAGCACCTTTATGTTAACTGTTTTAGTTCACTTTAAATGTAAGCAGTAACTGCATAACCCTGTTTTGCAGATACCTTTTTCCAAGTTCTTCCTGACTCATCGAGGGAGAATACAAGATAACCAGCATCCTCTCTGGCTGGACAAGGTACTTTAAGCATTCCCAAAAACATTTTATGATCTGTATAAAAAAAAGAAGTGAATCTAAACAGATACGTCACTCATGCTTCCTTTGTTCTTACAGATTAATACCATCGGGTTTACCTTGGGAGACAAAGCAGATGGTCCATTCCAGCTTGAGATAGATTTCATTGGTGTTTGCAAAGATTATGCACACACTGAGGACTTTGCGTATGAAACGTACAAGAGGAACCCAGAAGTTTAAGGACTGTCACAGTTGTTCACCTGCCAAATAAAGACAACTATGGTCTCTGCAGTACATAGGGGGAGTTTCTTGTTGGGTGGGTGGCTTTTCTCCTAAACCCGATTGGTCAGATTGACCTGTCTTGTGGGGCAATTTAAAAGTAAAAAAACACCATATAAGGGTATACGTTTCCTGCCCCACATACCAGGACGTGTCCATTTATAAATGACATCACAAAGTAAAAAGAACTTTACGAGTTTGGAGATTGAAGTCCTGCTCAGAGATCCAGAAAAAAATGTAATTTTTAGCAGTGTCAGGTAGAATTAAAGGAGCTGATAATAGAGGAATAAAATGACTGCTGTTAATGTTGTGTCTCCTGTGGGTCGTCCAGTCACAGAAATAAAAATCTAAATCATCTCTCTCTAGTCTTGCTCTGGTTTTCCATTGGTCAAATATTTTTAATGTAAGTGTAAACGACTGTGTTACATAGTTTTCTTTTATTCAGAGGAAGAGCTACCCCCCCTCCCCCCCCCGGAAGTGTGAGATGCGGTTCTGAAAAGAAAAAGCATTTTAAAATGTCTCCAAACTTCAACTAATGCATAATTTAAATTGGTTTTTAGTTTGAGATCTTCCTATTAATATTGTAGTGTTATAAAACAGCATTAATAGCCAATTTAATCTAATCTAACCAATTTGTCGTTAGTTACATTTAAAATTAAAATTATAATTCAAACAGAATAGCCTATTGTCAACATTATTATGGAGTGTGATTTATTTTCAACTCTATCTTCAAACTATTGAAATATAAAGTTATTAGTGAAGAAAATCCATCTGGATAACAGCAGACTGATGCTCGTAAAATATACGACAGGTCTGGACCACACGTGAATTCTGTTCTTATCTGAAGAAAATTGGTGAATGCCACAAATTCTCCTAAATCACTCGTACGCACAATTTAAGAACAAATCTATTCAGAGGCTGAATGACTATTAAATATTATTGTGAACATGTATATTTTTTTGGCTTCAGATTTTGTTCAGCAAACATGTCATTCATTTTTAGTGATTTTTTTACAGGCTAGTTAGAGCTGGTTTGACCAAGTCAAATTGTTACACGTTCCTCCACATACATGGTGTTCAAATTTTGTGCAGCTAGTAACTCCGTCTTGAGTTATGACTAAAATTATTTATATTTACAAAAATATAGGTGCTTCCTGGTCGTTTAGACCAAGCTACTCCCAGGTTCTTCAAACCCCACCTAAAATAGTCAATCCATCCAATCACATCTTTAACAAACCACGCCCACAAAAGTCAAACAGACCAATCATGTCTTGGACAAACTCCTCACACAAAACAACAAAACTCAGAGAAGATGCATTGGCTTGTTTGGGTTCCTTGGATTTAAATTCTTGTGCATTTATTTTAAACGTCTAAAAAAAAAAAAGCAAAGGGCTTTTTTCCTGTGAAATCTGGGACCTTTCACCAGTCTACAACTAGTTTTCTACAGGAGAAATCACTAATAATTCTGACTTCTTTTCAATAAACGTAGTAGAACTCTAGTATGCCTTCGCCTGCCTTGGAGTCTTTCCATTGAAAGCACTGGGCATGCAGTTACCTTTTTATGTCTATTTTTTTTTTACTTAAATATTCTAAGAAATATCTAATAAATATCTAAAACCTCTGATATTTACCATATTTAACCAGGTATTTTATTACCTTTAATTATCCTGACCTTTGACGCCCAAATCTAATCAGACTGAGTATTAATGATGTTACTATGCCTATAAGTAAATATATAATTTCTGTCAGGATATTGTGCACACAAGACCACCAGTGATGGACAGAGACCGCACTAACACAGAGAACAGTAGGCCTCTAGGCCCAGTGGGAGGAGGCATAATAAAAAGGCTTTCAATATGGACATATTTGAGGATTTATTATATAAAAAAGCAGCCAACAAAACACAACATTTAGGAAAACTGCGGTAGAAATTTTAATAAAACAATCTATCAATTTTTTAGGTCACGTTTATATCGAACGTTTCTCCTCGAAAGAATATAAAACAAAAACTAATCAATTGTTTCTTTTCATATTTTATCAAACGGTACAAAAACTGTTTAAAAACAAGTTGGGACAGGAGATGCAAGTTCCTCTACTTTCCTACATGTGTCTTAAAAGACTGCAAACATTAAAGTATTTACACAAGAACATGAAGCATAAACAAATGTTTACAAAATGCACACATCTACTTCATAACAAGGCCTCTCCTCGCCCCGAGCAGACTTTCCTTCTTCTGCTTCCGGTTCTCCGACTGTTTTGTTCTTCGATCCTCCCTATAAGACGAGACAGATTTAGAAGATGATTGAAGAGGTAACTAGAGTCTAAGATTCACTCCAGACTCACCTTGACTGGACTTTGTGCTGTTTGTAAATTTCCTGACGTGTATTGGAGACCAGAGATTTATTAGCTGATGCGTTTTCTTTGACTTCTCCAAAAGGCTTCAGTTTACCTGTAAAATGAATAAATATCACATTATACAGGGCCTTGCAGAAATATCTATGCTTTTTTGGGGAATAAAATAGCAATAGTTCTACAAAACATTGCTTAATTATTGAAGTCTTAACCCTCCTGTTATGTTGGTTTCTGAGGAACACCAATATTGTTCCTGTGTCAGTTTGTCCCGGCCCCGGGGAATGTTTAATCACGCAATAATGTCAGAAACCAAAAAAAGATCACCCAAAACATTGTTGTGTCTGATTATTGACTGCAAGTCTGATCATTTCAATCAGTATTTGCATGTTGATGTTTTTTATATTTTTTACAGATAAAGGATCAATAAGGACATTTCACTCATTTTTCATAAAAAATGCACATTACATTTTTTATATCCACTAAAGGAACCTACACACACAAAAACAATGGTTATACGTGAAATTATTATTTTTTTTTACATCTTGATCTATGTAATATGTAGATGTAGGGGTTGCAAATATGTTAAATGAATTGTTTTCATTTATATGTTCATTATATTTGTTAAAACAAATTGAAAAGGTTTCATTCTGAAAAAATACTTAGAACTAATTTTAAAACATTTTAAATCTTTGACACTGGTCAATTGACCCGCAACATAATAGGAGGGTTAAGGGGAAAATAACTTCTATAAAATGATTAAAAGCAGCATGGCAGTGCAGTGATTAGAGAAGATGCCTCACACCAAGAGGGTCACAGGTTCAAATCCAGCTCAGTTTTTCTATGTGAAGTTTACATTTTCACCACTCTGCAGGTGTGGGGTTTTCTCTTGGTAATCCTGTTCCCCCACAGACCAAAAACATGCAATTTAGGTTCATTTTTCACTCTAAATTGTCCCTAGATAAGAATGAGAGTGAATGGAGCGCCAATAAATCTATTATGATGAAAATGGAAAGATGATGCTACCACAGCAAACCTGCCAGGAGAGAATCCTGCATCAAAACACACAGGAGGTGAGGACATTAATCAAAGAAACATCTAAAAAGGTACAAAGATTAACCTGATGGAGATGATGGGATATTATGATCTGTCCAAGAGACTGGGGGAACTGGTCAGAGTTAAAAGGAAAGATTCATTCATTCATTTCTATAACTTTTACACAATCACAGTGCTGGTGACCAATGTGCTTCACAGAATCAGTGATTTAAATGACAAATAGAAACAAGAAAACACAACAAAAAAAAACAAAACTAAAACATCACCACATATTAAGTACTAAAAGCCTGTTGGAATAAAAAGGTCTTAAGCTTTGATTTGAAAGGGCCAAATTCAGTGACCAAACGTAGATCAAGAGGGAGCTGATTCCACAGACGAGGTGCAGCTGCAGAAAAGGCACGGTCACCCTAACGTTTATACTTTGTCCTTGGAACAGAGAGCAGGAGCTATCTGACCTCAGTGACCTGGAGCAGGTGGGGAAACTTAACAACTCTGTTATATAAGGAGGAGCAAGACCATTCAGAGCTTTAAAAACAAACAATAAAAGTTTAAAATCTATTCTAAAACCGACAGGAAACCAATGTGAGGATAAAACAGGTGTGATATGATCCCGTCTAGGAGTATTGGTTAAAAGATGAGCTGCTGCATTTTGAACAAGCTGGAGGCGACCCAGTGATGACTGAGGTACACCAACATACAGAGCATTACAATAGTCAAGTCTTGAACTGATAAAAGCATGAACAACCTTCTCCAAATCATAATGGTTTAAAAAGGGTTTGACCTTTTTTAAAAGACATAAATGATAAAATCCAGAGCGGACAGCAGAAGCAATATGTTTGTCAAAATGTAAAGCCTTATCAAAGGTCACCCCAAGGTTTTTCACACAGTCACTGAAGTTAATATTCAAATTTCCCAGGCCAGTTGCAGCTTTGTCACCAAATAAAATCCATTCTGTTTTACTGTCATTTAAAAACAGGAAGTTCTTGTTTAGCCAATGTTTGATTTCAGAGATGCAGTCGAAGAGAGAAAGCAATGGATTACTAGATCCTGGCCTTAATGGTAGATAAATTTGCAAATCATCTACATAAAAATGAAATTTGACATCATGGTGGCTTATAATCGATCCAAGTGGCAACATGTATAAAGAGAAGAGCAGAGGGCCTAAAATGGAACCTTGAGGCACCCCACACAGACGAGGGGCTGTAGAGGAGGAGGAGTTATTGAGCAGGATAGATAAGTCAGTTAAATAAGATGAAAACCACTTCAAAGCTGTGCCACGGATCCCAACAAAATCATGGAGGCGAAACAAAAGAACAGAGTGGTCCACTGATAGAGCACAACACAAGAAAGAGACATTTTTAAGAGGAACTTGTTTTAGCCTTCCTAATATTTGAGAATGGAACAGGTCCACCATCCAGCAGGACAATGAGCCTAAACCATGGACTTAAACAGAACATTTGGGTTGAGTCCGGACCATGTGACCATGTGATCTACTGTAGCAGCAGCGCTAACCATACCGGGCAAGAGTCTGGATTTATCATTACTCTACATATTGGCAAAATAATCAACAATAAGGATTGATTATGTAAACTATTACATTATTAACAAAAAGATTATTAATATTTTAGAGTGTATAGGCTACATAAAAATGCCAAAAAGCTGTGTGTGTTATAGTCCATGGGCTAGGGTGGCTCACATGGGGTCTACATGCTGACCCACCCTAATCTACAGACTAAAACCATGAATATTTTCATCTTCTGTTGGAGTTGTGATGTTTTGACCCCCCTGATGACATCATCGAGCACATATTTGCTTAATGAAATGTCATGAAAACCGACGAGCTAATCAATACAAATCTGCTGATACCTTGTTTGTAAAACTTGGTTGGTTTATTGCAAAGTTATTGGCATTTAAGTTTTCTGTCCCCCTAATTTTGACGGTGACAATGGAAAAGGGGTGTGGTCACAATTGCTTATTTTATTTAAATTAAAATTTGCAATAAATTCCAGGTTGCAAGGCAACAAAGTAAGAAGAATACCAAAAGGTGTGGATATTTCTGCAACTCACTGCAACTACAGGGAGTGAGAGCAGTCATACCTTTGTGAGGCTTGTAGGTGAGTGGACGCGACAAACTGGCCTTCAGGTCAAAGTTCATCTTTTTTTGTGTTCCAGGGGTTCCCAGAGCGCTTGTGTTCCCAGTGAAAATGAACGGTCCTTTCAAAGAGGGAAAATATTAACATTATATGTAATATTTTTAAATCTCCTGCAAGGATGAGTACAGATACCTGGAGTTTTCTGAGCAGAGAAGGTTGAAATCCTCACACTGTGGCGCTTCGCTGATTCTGCAGTCTGCTTCTGAGGAGTACTGGAGGTAATGTAGGGTGACATGCGTGCAGGGGTCTTTATCAAGGACCCCTTAAATTCGTTGTCCCGTGTAGCTTCTGAGAATCTAAAGAAATTGATACAGCATCACAAAAAGCACAAGAATTTGTATCTGTTGTCATGATGCAGGCATAACTGGTTAAAAAACATGATTAGTTATAAATAAAAGCTCTATAATTACTTAAAAGAATTGATATTACATACCACCTTTGTACAAACATTACTATATGAAAGTTTTGTTTAAAAATGGCCATATGGTGTATTTTAGCCGTTCTATGTGAAAGTTACAGCTTTCTGAAATTGTAACAGACAGAAAGTGTTTTTAAGTCTCTGCTTCGGTGATGGGGGGACAATTAGTAGTTAAATGTAAACGTAAAAAACGTTAAATAATAGTAATAATATTACAATAAAATGGTAGAGAAAAGAAGTTCACACACACCGAACGTTGGTTTTACGAGGGAAAGGAACAGGCGGCCTGAACACAACCTCTTTCCCAGCAGTTTTATTTTGAAGAGCCTGTCTGCCTTTCTCTTCAGCTGGCTTCTTATTCACTGGAACGGGGCTGAACATGGAGGCACGATTTAGATTTGTCTTCTGTAGGAAACAAACATAACAGTCAGTAAAAACATAACTGGACGTGAACCCCAAGAACTGTGAGAATAAACTGCATTTGGGATGCTTACCACTCCTGCTTTGACTTCAGACTTCTGTTTGTCAGAGGACTCCTGTAAAAAGGGTGCAAATCATTTAAACCACATTTTGAGTGAACATTTTTAATTAAATACAGATTTAAAATGAAGGCCTAGCTAGTGTTGTAGTTCTTGAAACCGGTCTTTGTCTCAAGAACACTTTTTGATGGTCTTGGTCTTGTCTCAGTCTCACCCTCCCTTGGTCTTGACTTGGTCCAAACCCTAAAAGTCTTGGTCTTGTCTCGGTCTCGAGACACTGTGGTCTTGGTCTCGGGTTAGGTGGTCTTGACTACAACACTAGGCCTAGCATTTGGTAAAAGAATGAATATTATGTTGTGTTGAGGATCACTTGACAGTGCCCATCTGGTGACAGTAGATATAAATTGTTTTTAATCTCAATCCCACACATTACTACCTTGTGGCCATAGGAAAAATAACTTGTGGCCACGAGATAATGTGAAAGAGTGCATACAACCCACGCAGAGAGCAGCTTTATTGATCTGCGTTCAGGCCTCGTTTTACGGCAGTCAGTTCAATTTAACAGAGGCTCCAGGACATGACTCCGTTTATTTTATTACGTCATCAGGAGGGGGTTCCTAACTAAGGTTGGGCAATATTGGCAAAAAAATTAATCAGGATTAATTGTGGTATTTAGCCGATAACGATTAATTTGACGATTAATGCCCTGGAGTCCCTGGACACTCTTATGTCCAAGTCACATGACTAATTTAGTGGGAAAGATTTGCTCTTCATAAAAATCTGTTCCAAATTGTGTCAAAATT
>JARVGW010000336.1:18047258-18061576 GCA_031762495.1 Anablepsoides rubrolineatus
TGTATAAATCCCCCCGATCTGAAACATGTAAGGGGGGATTTCCCCCCCAATTTCAAAAGTGAATTTCAGGCACTGGGATGGGAGACTGTGATGAAGGGATTCAACACAATCTGCTGGCTTCTTCTTTAGATTGTTCTTTTTTCACGTATAGTGCCCTGAGACAACGTATGTTGTGACTTGGAGCTATATTAATAAACTGAACTGAACTAAAGGAGACTAACTTTTACCAAAGTAATTTTTTGGTAAGATACTTGTACTTTTACTCATGTATCACTTTGTGGTACTTTATACAACACTGAGCTCTCGTTTTTGTTTTGTTTTTTTAACTAAAGAAGTTTAGTGTTTTTTTTTTGTGTTTTTAAGATGTTTGAAGATAATTCCTACCTGTTCAGTAGTTCTATCAATAGCTTCTTGTGTTCTGAATTCAGACAACACTGAAATGGCCCCTATAACTAGAATTCTACGTAGGCCAAGAGCAGCTGTTTTCTATACCTTTTTTCCCCATTTCTCAAGCAAAAGACATATGTTACAATAGGAGATGGTCCGGTAAGGACTTCAGAAAATAACTCCGTAGCAAGAAGCTTGTGGAAATGATGCCTCAGAGAATGCATACATAATCAAAGCTGGAGTTGGTCCAACAAAAGAATGTGTGTGACCTTTATTGGACAGAAATTTTGGAGACAGGGTGCAGGTTATAGGTGTGTAGCTTGATCAGTTTTCAGTTCTTGTTTGTACTCAGTTCATTAGAGCTTTTCAACTTGTACTCAGATGGTAGGAGGGTTGAAGGTATTTACTACCCAACCAGTCGTCCTGGCCTCCCCGTGTCGTACAATCTTTATTGTACTTCTATATTAGCAGGTTTCTCTGCAATCTTGGAACAAATATACTGTATGAACCTTCAAAATAACAATCAGTTCATGTTTGAGTATGTGTTGTGAATGATTCTCAGCCACTGCCACACCAAATTTTAGTTATCTGTAAAAAAAATAAAATAAAATTGGCAGTTAGTCATTCTTGTGTTTTGTAAGATTACTTTGTGATGCCTCCTAGAAGGATGTTGACTCCATGTTATTGACTTGTAGACACACAGCCAATGGATTAGATGTACCACTACAACTGGATTAACTTTATGAAGGTTTCATCAAAATCCCATCAATGATTCATAATACTGTGCCAGCATCACAGGCAAACACACACCAGACTGAAGCTGCACATAAATTCCCTCTGGTGTAATGGTTTAATGTTCAGCCAGTGGAAAAAATTCTGCAATCCTCCCAACAAATAACACAGACTGCATGGCACTTTTTTTTAATTATAATCAATTTCAAGAATCACTTTTACACAAAGATCATCAACGTGAATCACATCTGACTGATGTTCACTTAAATATTAACCAGAGGTTGAAAGGTTGTTTCTGTACTGCTGCTGGAAGGTGCAATGATTTAACAAACTCACAATAAAGATTAAAAAGGCTCAGACTACTCCCTGGTTTATTCTCATGAAGATTACATGTTTGATTCTCTTCAGTGGGAAAATTAAATATGTGCTTGAATTGGCCACAGTTAGATTCAAACAGAACTATACCAGGTTATTTCTACTTGACCAAAATCTACAAACCAACTGTTGCCCTGTCTGATCTCCACCACCTTGTCTGACACCGGACAGGGTTTGATCAAATCCTACTAAAGTGGCAAACCTTTGATAGGGGGATAAATCCTGTACTTGTTAGCACAGGTGCTTAGGATGGAAAATATGCTAAAGTCTTCATAAACAAGACATTACTTTAATATTTTGTAATTACTCCAACTTCTAAAAAAAACCAACACATATAGTTATTAATAAACTGCTAGTTTAATCTATACAATATCAACATTTAAACTACACATATCTGATTCCTGCTGAGAAACAGACACAGATAAACTAGTTTGTACCCTTTTAGCTCATTGATAAAATGCTTCATTTCTCTTGAGGGATTCAATTAGTATAATGTTCTCTTCATATGTGATGGAGTAAACAAAAAATATTAAAATAAATTTATTTCATGAAGATATGCTAAAATAGTACAGATTTGTTGATATGTTAAAAGAAGTTAATCTTTACATTACAGTCATGTTTTAAACTAAATCTTTAAGCTAAATTAGTTTCACAGGAGCTTTCTGCCACTGGATAGATCGGTAAGGTGAGAGCTGTCTGAGGAGCTCAGAGAAGATTATAGATATAGGATTCAAGTATTGCAGCCCCAGGTTGATCAGACAGAAAAAAAACAACAAAGGAAACCATCTAAAGTCATTTCTCACATTTTGTATTATATTGGGCTCCATGGAAGACAACTCAAGTGGTTCCATTGTTGACAGAAAACAAAATGCACGTTGACAAGCCCAGGTTTTTGGGAGAATAATGGGACACAACTGGAGCTTTTTGGACAGTTGCATCTGTTTTTTTTATTATGTATTGTGGTGGTAGGGTACAAACATATTTATCCATGTCTGTAAATAATTTAATAGGAACCAAAATGGCACATCAGTGAGTAAATCAATAATCTGTGGAGCGGATACTGCCTTACCTCAAGAGATTTGTTCTGCTCCAAATCAGAAAATATTCATAACATCCTGTTAGCATTATAAACGCTGACTCTCCAGAAGCAGAATAACCCATTTTACCACTTTGAAACTAAAGCATATTCTTACAAAGATGTGTCCATTTAATGAGTTGATACGGATGAGGAAGCTTTGATTACTCTTCCTCAGTACTGCACTAGTCATCAGAGGTACTCATTATGACCATCTGAAACTTTTCTAATAAATATAGTTGTATTATTGTTAAAATATACATAGTGACATTTTCATAAAACAACTCAAAGGCACACATCTTTTCCCTTTGTTTACAGAGCTGTGCAAAGGCAGAAACTCAGAATCAATGGCATTATCTACTAAATACTTGATCTGATGGTGTGTACTGTGAACATGGGTCACAGCAGCCCACTGAAATCAACTGAAAAGTCCAAGCTCTACTCAGAATGCAAAAAAAGCTAAAGCTTAGTGAAGAAATCGAATGCTCATTTTCTGTTCCACATCCACCTTTTCCAAGACCTACGAAAGAAAGAAAGAAACTTTGTCATAAACATATTGTTATGTGTTATGGAAGTCAACAAGAAGACGCATCATACTTTCTTCACACTAAGTTAAAAGTTGCTGGGCATTTTTTTATATCAGAAACAAAAAGGAAAATAAAATAACTAAATACACCAGGAAGTAACGGGAGTCTTTTTTAGGCTGAGCCTGGAACATGGCTGCCATCCTGAAACTGACATATTGGATCAAAGACTATTTTTTTCTGATAGGAAGGTGGTCATTAAGCACATCAAAGATGACCAGAATTGGTTCAAATTGATTCCCTCAATCAGATTAAAAATACCTCTTTTGGTTCAAAAATGATCAACACAAAGTTGCAATAGCAACCAGGAACTTTGCTTGTTATTTGATGTGTTCAATGTGCTGTCCCTGGTGATGATTACAGGCAGGGTTCCTACAGTTTAAGGCAAGTTAAATTTAAGACTTTTTAATGTCAAGTGAAATCAAATTTAGGACCAATTTCACAATAAAAACTGTGGCAGAAACTCAGGAATCAAAGTATTTTTGGTTGAAGTATTCAAATATTGCTAATAGACCAATTGCTTTTATCCATAACTAACTGTTATTCAAATATAGCAAAAAAACATTCTTAACAGTCAGTTTTAAATTTAATTTAATTCCTGGAAATCCTCTAACAACTCAAAATTTGGAGTTTTAGGACCCACAGTGGGGTCTTAACCTCAATTTGTTGTCGATGAAACCTTAAAGTGCCTGTGACATCAATGTTTTGTAAGAAGTGAATGCATTTTTGGAAAGACAACATTAACATATTACAAAACAAATTTTACATTGCTCAGATGAACAATTCAGATATTTGCATGTGAAATAACAGGAAGTGATGTCAAAGGGGAATGTCTGCATGTGAATATTTTTAAAAAATAACTTTACCAATTATTTTAATATTTGAAATGAGTTACAATCATCCTATTTACAAAGTTGTAACATTTTTAAGACTTCTGAAAATTTGATCTAAGACATTTTAAGGCTAATTAAGCCTTATTTTTGATTCAATGACTTTTTATTACTTTTTAAGGAACTCGATTTTTACCAGGCTACTATTGGATAAAACATTCTTTATATGGGTTAGGTTAGGTATACAAACCTGAAGTGTTTTTCTCTCCCTAAATGTCATTTTTCCAGATACCTTTAAGATTAACATGTCCGTTTTGACACCAATGAAAAGGTCTTATGTAAAAAAAGATAATTTAATAATAGCCCTTAAATAATGTATTGATGCATTGCTTGAAGGAATGCACTCTGCCCACCATGTTGATTAGCTGTGGCAGCCAGCTTGAGATGTACTTTTAATGGTTCCTTTTCTGTAGTTTCAATAAAATCTGCCAAGTAGATTATGAAATATTTTGGTAATGGACAGAGTCTGACTTGGTATTTTGTGGGCGGCAATAACAAGGTGGATAACTTGCCTTCATAAACTCTTGAAAGGAAATGCAGTTATCTCCGTTTGTGTCAGCCTCCTGGATGGTCCTATCAGCAATACTCCCAAGCTGTTCATCTGAAATGTTTACCCCAACCATCATCCGCAAGACCTGAAAGGAACAAATAAATAGCAGTGAACAAGGTGCCAAATGTTTATCCCGACAATACTGTGGAAACTGGGTTAATGAAACATTGAATTGCAGCAACACATGACCATTTGTAGTTATTCTGGTTTTTAACAAGTGACTGTATGAATTACAAGTTTCTAAATAACAGGGCAGATGTATTTAGTGGAGGGTAAATCACACACAAACGGTACATTGAGTAGCACATTAAATCACAGGCTCGTGAATCATGAAGCAGGTGACACATGACTGTTTTGGGCAAAACAAGGCATTTATGTGAGTCATTTACCCAGCAGACCAATTACAGGTCACCCAATGTCACTTCAAACCAAGGTGGTTTCACAAAGGGACAACAAATAACACAGAGGGAGACAAAATACAAGACAAGAAACTGCTTAGGAAAGATCAGCCTATAGTTAAAGGCGAGATATGGCATCATTATCAGCTCAGGGCCAAAGTCTGCTCATCAATTTTAATTCAGGTCCATGTGCTTAAAACAAATGTTGCACAACGATTTGATTCCCTGAAGTGTAACTACCCCCCGAGGCAAATATGAACAAAAATAAATAAAAATTCAATAAAAAAAATCCAACTAAGTGGAGAATGCCAAAGAGACACTGAGTGTGGTGATGATCAAGTGAGGAGGTGTAGCCAGGACAAGTAACAGGACAGCTAGCTTAACTTGACAAGCTAACATTTCTGCAAACATTTCTGAATGTTCTAAGGAAATAAACATACAGTATATTGTAAAAAGTTAAGTTTCATGATATACATAAAAACTCACATTTAGCCGTTTCAAACTAACACACAAAATTCAGATCAGGATTATTTTAGTTAACTAAAACTAACTAAATAACGAAAACTGAAATTGAAAAATTATTTTAGCTAACTGAAATACATGAAATGAAAAAATTATAAACTGTATAATTTTTTACTAAACTAACTGAAATAATAGATAGAATATCCTTAGTTTTAATGTTTGTCAATTTATTTTGAGCCTTGATTAAACTAGTCTTCTTTTTTCTTCAAATGGAGCAGTTTCACATTAACTGTGGGCAGCTTGCAGCACATCATGGTTCATAATGTCACCTGTTTACAGTCTGCTGCTGCTCAGCGCTCGCCTGCAAAATGACAACAAAAGTTGGGAGAAAGTAGTAAAGTCTGATTTGGGATTTCTTTAAATATGACTGTGAGAAAATTAAAAGTGTCTTGTAGTGGAAATAGGTGATAGTTATTTAGTCCCTTGAGAAGTATTCCACCTTTTCTGAGTAGCCTGACAAGCTAGCTTCTCTTAGTAGTTCCAGTGAAAAACAAGCCGTAGCCCAGCTAGAACTAATAAAAAGCAATAATAACCAATAAAACTAGCAAATCCACGCTAAACATTAACCAACTGAATTAAAAGAAAAAATGTCACAATTAAATAAAACTAAACTATAATGAAAAACCCAAAACTTTTATAACCTTGGTTCAGATGACAAACTGTATAAATGACCAGCTCCGGTGTCTGACAAAAATAGGATTTAATCTAATTTTGGTTGATCGCCATGCGTCAGAGGAGGGCAGTAATGAAGGAAATTTACTGTGCTTAAGTACACATTTTGAGACTTTGTACTTAAGTAGTATTTTTATTGAAACCTTTTTATATAAGACTAATGCATCATTATTATCTGGAGTTACTGATCTGTCCAACACAGCAGAAAATGTTCCCAATGTTCCTTAAGTGAAATGAATTGTTAAAAGAAATTAAATACTTTCAGTACTTAAGCATAAACTCCAGTAATAACTTGACAGAGCTACTTTTATTGGAGTAATATTTGACAGGTAGTATCAGTACTGAGTACTATGACTGAAGGGAGTTGTGGATGTTATTGCACTGCCTACTTTGAGAGCTTCATTAAAATCTGTTCTGTGAAACATAAGATATTCTGTTGAAAGTACAGATCAACACACAGACGCCAACACAAATATAAAAGGCCTTTTGCTCTCTGTGGCAGTCTATAACATAATAACAGAGTATCTGAATGATAGTTTTTTCAGTAAAAATAAAACAAACTGTGGTGACTCAGCGTCTCTTTCACACAAACAAAAGTACTCACCTGCAGCAGCTCATCCCGAGAGATTTTGTCATCTCTATCCAGATCATAAAGACGGAAAGCAACTGAGAGAAAGAAGAAAAAAGAATTTTAAAAAAATCATAAGTGACATTATGTAAGGGTAGGAATGATCTGTGTCAGAGGCTTCACCCTGACATGTTCTGTAACAGAGCGCTGCACTTACAGAGCAGCTTGTTGGCCCTGCTGTTCAGGGGCTCATTGGCAGCGGAGTTCTTGTTCTTCTCGTTGTCCTCAATAGGCCTGAAGTGAGCCAAGGTGCGCATGAAACCTCTGAAATTCACCTGGTCCTCCCTTAGGAAAAACAAACCAATAAAGTTCTGAATAAAGACAAAGGAATCTTCTCTGGGTGGGTCACATGACAGCTTTACTCAGAATAAAGCAGGATGGGGAACAGAACACAAGAACATAATGTGAAATTATTATCCTGCAGACCTGTGCAGCTCACAGCGTGATTGGCCAGAACTTTGTGGGCGTGCTTGTTCATACAGAACATTGCAGAGTCCATCTGCATGTCTTTTTGTTGAAAACCACCCGTTCCCAGAAGTTCTTACATTTATTACGTTGGTAAATTAGCAAATAGACACACTTAGAGGAGAAGCTGGTCTGGTCCTATTGAGCAAGCGAGAAAAAAAAAATATACATATATAATTTTTTTTCCAACAGTTTTTCCTCCTCCGATACACCTACACCGATACACAGTCCAGCTGTGAAGCAGAAAAAGCTGTCTGAAATGACGTATTCACTAATCCACTGTCTCACGTTATAAAGCAGTAAGTACTGTTTTATAACAGTACTTACAAAGCTGAGCTTACTTTATGTTTAATAATAAAGCAGGACAGCAAGACTTAAAAAAAACACCTGTTGCTGAGGCTGCTGACACAGGAAGCTCGAGATCAGAAATCATTCTGTAGGCGTTTCCTGCAGCAAACTCTTTGAACTCAGAAACCTGTTTGAGGTTTTTTACATGTTTAATCAAGTTGTTTGTGTCCAAAGATCTAGATTTGTCTTTTTCTCTTGACTGCTTTGCTGAGCTAAATTTGGAGTCCACTTTACTTCTGTCTCCTTCGTCTCCCTCTACATGACTGATGTTGCTCCTCCTCCTTTCCAGTTGGATGAACAGTGCTGATTGTTTTAACATCATTTATTATATTAATCAATTCTCCCCTGTTGGCAAAATTCCCTATTGTTGTTTTTTTGTTTGCTTTTTGTTTTAAATTTATTTTTTTATTTTGTATATAACTTTGTTTATTCTTTTAAATCCATTATCCAAATAATCCAAAGTCAAATAACTGGAACAATCAGCTGCTCCCAGTATTTTCTCATTTAGTCATAAAATATTCCACTCTATGGACACATTCTGTTGGTTTTAGCATATTGAACAAGTGAGAAGTCAGCTGCAGAAACTCCACAGTAACAAGGCTGCTGGCCCTGATGCTGTCGCCCTCAGAGGGCCTAAAGACTGTGCCACCCAGCTTTGTGGAGTTCTGCAGCATGTCTTTAATATGATCCTGAGTCTGCAGAGAGTCCCAGTGATATGGAAGACACCCTGCATTGTTCCAGTCCCAAAAACAACACGACCCAATAACAACGAGGACTACAGGCCAGTGACTGATGTCCCATATCATCACCCATTGTTCAGCCACACCTGGATCCCCTTCAGTTTGCCTATCAGCCCCACCTAGAAACAGAGGACGCCATCATCTATATCCTGAACTGAGTCAGTGCCCTCCTGGACAAGCCAGCCAGCACAGTGAGAGTCATGTTCTTTGACTTCTCCAGAGCCTTCAACACAATCTGTTTTTCTGTTTTAGTAAAATGTATTCCATCGTAAAAAATGACAACATACAGTAGTTTATTCAACTTATTATTTTAATTATCTTAATATGTTTAAGAAGCTGCTATATGTTGTCATTTTTGCCCCCCGCCTTGGCAATGAGGGACTTAGAAATGCTCTCTGTCTGTCACACAAAAGCTGTAATTTTAACATAGAAAGGCTAAAAAATCCAAACTTGGTATGAGTCATCCATGTTGCATGACCAACCATACCATGAGGACATATGACATCATCAAATCCCCGCCCTCTAACAGGAAGTGACCTTTTTTTGCTTGGAAATCTCCATCTCTGACACTCTTGACCTAATCAGCAACAAATTGTGTCAGAACACTGATAAGAATTTGATCTCATTTACTTTCAAGCACAGACTTTTTAGTGAAAGGCGTGGTCATGGCGATGCGGTCAAGTCAGACATCACCCCATTGACATACATTTGTCTCTAAATTCTACATATTTCAGCCAATCTGCACCCAATTCACTATGATCGACCTACAAAAACATGTTTCTTGGAGTCATGGTCAAAACCCCACAGGAAGTTGGCTATTTTGGATCAAAGCTGCCAATTTGTCTCTTCTCTTGCACATGTATCTGAGCTAACTCCTCCTACAGCTTTGAACATGCAGACTTCACATGCTGCATGCTTCTGTCAACACTGACTGGTGGTGGGATGGTGTGGGTGTGGCAGAGTGGTAAATGCTGATACGTCACTGTTTGCACACGGTTAGCTCTAAATCACACATACATGATCCAATCTGAACCAAATTGTGTGTGCCTCATCAGGAGACCTGCTCAGTACATTTGTGTAGAAGTTTGATGAGATCACTTTAGCCCCCCATTGGTCTGTTCCCCTTATGAGATGATTTAAATAATTAAGGTCTGTGATGATTCCAACTAAACTACTAGTGAAACGAGACAGGGGACATCAGCAACGTTTGGCGTCGAGTTCTATCATGTTTATGATAAAATTAATTTTACTAAAACATTCTCATTAATCTAAAAAAATGAATGATGCAGATATTTTCCAAGCTTAAAATAAATTGTAGCCCCTCAGTGATCCAGCCTGCTGCAGGCCTGCAACAAGTTGGAGGTTTTGATACTGGAAATAGAGGAAGATTTAAATTAATTATAGTGTTATTAGTACATAATTAATAGACTCCAATCAACAATGGTTGATATTTGTACAATTTCCCAACTTTACAGTCTGTTTCTTTCAAAAACGTAAAAGTTCAGGAAAGGCTGAAAACTTACCCCTCAGGAAAAAAGGCATTGATGATTCTGTCTCCCAAAGGATTGATGGCCAACTCAGGGATTCTCTGGAAATCTTCTCGACTACAGACATCAAGAAAAGAAGAAGAAGAAGAATAAATAATAATTCCCATACCTTCAAAAAGCACCACTCTGACCCATTGTCAGCAGAATAAACGCAGTTACATACTATATTATTGTTCAACATCTTGCTGGAATTTGAGCTCTTGTTGGAAACAACACATCACAGGATCAAATGGATTTTTACAGAGAAACAACTGAAGCTGGCTTTAGGATAAACCCTTTGATCTCACTTCATCTTTCACTTTGTTTTATGTGCTGTTGTCTTTATTCTCTCTTCTCTACATGTTTATTGATTGTAATTACAGTATTTCTATCATTAACATGTTTTTTATTTTTGTCTCTCTTCCAGAAGTAGGTGCACCTGGACCAGTTCTTCTGTGTTTGTCTCTTTTCTCTCCTCCAACCCAGCCGGTCGAGGCAGATGGCCACCTGTCCTGAGCCTGGTTCTGCTGGAGGTTTCTTCCTGTTAACAGGGAGTTTTTCCTCTCTGCTGTTTGCTCAGGATGGGAGACTGTGATGAAGTGATTCAACCCAATCTGCTGGCTTCTTCTTTAGATTGTTCTCATGTACAGTGCCCTGAGACAACGTATGTTGTGACGTGGCGCTATATAAATAAATTGAATTGAACTTTAGAAGCAGTGGAATCTGTCAGAAAACAACCTATACAAGAGGACCAGAAAAATGTATCAGGATATGAGGGTATTATATCTGTTGATATTGATAATTACTGACTAGTTTTTTGTTTTACCCATTTGAAATAAGGACCAGGAGAAAAAAAGGCTGATTATTTTTTTCTAACAAACTGATGATGTGATCCTTCCTCTTGAGCTGTTGTCTCATTGTCTCCTTTCACTCAACGTTGTTTTTCTATTTTGAAGCAGTTCTGAGGCCCGATGGTGAAACATGAAACTGCTGCTGAACGTTACTCAGCAGGTTGTTGCTATCTTACCAAAGACTGGGTCATGAAAGGTAGAGCCCCTAAAGCCTTTTCCTCTGCCTGCATCCCCCAGAATGCTGTGCGGTTCTGGATTGGGTTTCAGTGAAATTATCAACATGCTAACATATTTTCAATTGATATTGATCAGGTGTCAGTAGCAATCTTATTGAGTTATCACCCAGCCCTAGATGTTATTGATTCTCGCTTAAAAGTATAAATATAGATGAATTAACAATCACTAATATTAATGTATGTACAATCATATTATAGTGTTCCTTTATTTAATCGGAATTTCAGTTAAACTACTATTGATACATAATTTTTCTATTTTATCAAAGGTTTTTTTTTTTTATTATTATTGGGATACATATTGTTATTGTTTCATCGCCCTGCCCTAACCTGTACTCCATGACAGTTTTATAGGAAGAATTTTTGTTGTCCCATGGGCTCTTCAGTGTCGTGGAAGAAGGAGCTCCGTTGACAGAACAACACTGAGATACTGGTTCAGATATGTGGACAATAACCGGGTCAAAATCCAGGCTGTAGAAGTAGAAGCTTTCAGCAGACACATCAACAGGATCTCCAGTTTTCAGCTCAAAAACAAAACATACTAGAGTGTTGTTTTTCTCCTCTAGGTTACCTATGTTCTGAAAGTGCAATAAAAGGGGGCCAAAAATGTTTTGTTTGTATTTTGTTTCAAACTATTTTAGCTTCTAAGGAAGGCGTGGAGAACAACTCTCAAATATTGATTTTAGCACTTAAAAATATTTAAAGAGGACATGTTTCTCGCTCTCTGCTTTTAATGATTCAGTTAAAAAACAACTTGATCTGAGAGACCGGCTGGTAAACTTTGGAAGTTTCCGGCTGATTTCAAGGTTAATTACCAGCTCTGTTAGAGGTAAGGAGACCAGAGGTTTAGATTGTGTTTTTACCTGTCTATATAACAATTTTAATGGTGCAGTTTCAGAAATAGTTTCCCTCACTAATGGAACCCAGTTTTGAAGAAAAAATACTGTTTACAGGTTTCAGCCTATCGTCATGGTAAAAGAGTCTGGCAGTGACTGAACTTTCCCAACAATCCCAACAAAATGTATGTTTGCTTAATACATCTGAACATAAATCAAAATAAATCATACCAACAGCAAAAAATAAAAAAATAGGACATTTAAATTAAATGTAAAATAAAATAAAAATAAAATAGGTGAATTGTTTAGTTTTCTGATATAAATTGGGGAAATAAATACATAAACTATGGACAAAAACAAAGTATTTCTTTGATAAATTCAAACTTATCTGTTTTTTTCATATAACAAAATAAATGTTTTTATAAGTGGTGGTGGTGTGCCTCTCCATCTGTTTTTAAAGGGGGTTTCCTTCAGCACATTCCACGCGCTTTTCCTGTAAAATCTCACTGTTGTGGCAACCAACGAGTGATAAAGAAGCAACAAAAAAGAGTGACTGAAGGTTCAGGTGGAACTAAAAACCTGTTATGTGTAAACACAACATTACAACAAGACTCAAACCTATAAAATCAGACAGACTCTTCTTTCTCTGACCTTGGAAGGACTGACCTGCAAATGTCTTCAAAGTCAAACCAAAGTTTAAGCTAAACTTTTATTTGCTTAATAATTACCTAGCAATCACCTATTGCTTATTGTAGAGCTGGAAATGTGACTCACTGAGGTTTCAACTGAATTCCCTGAAAACAAGACGGAGACAGTTTTTAGTAAAACTGGTAAAATGTAAGAACACTAAAGCACTAAAACTTCCGTCTCCAACACATTTTCTTGTTTAAATCTGAAAAAAAAAAGAGTTTATGAACTGAATGCTGGTGGAAAAATCTCAGTCTTCAGGACAAAAACAAAACTGGATTTCTTTCCTGTGGCTCAAGACGTTTTACCTCCTATCCTGGAAGCTTTCTTCATTCTAAACTGGAGAGTGGAGTTCACAGCTTTCAAACTGGATGAAAACTGAGGCAAACAAACACCCTAACTACTCTATTGTGAGAGGCGTGTAACTTAATCTGCATGTGAATTTAGGTTTCATAATGGAGTTTCACATTTAATTGGTACACACATCAGTCTTTTTTTTATTTTAGTATGAATACTCAAGTACTCTGTCTACTCTTTTTAACTGCCCACCACTAAGTTAAAGACAGAGGATTAAGCTTTGCCAACATTGATTGTCAGTTAGCAAAATATCTCACGAACCACTGGATGGATTGTAATAAATATTTCACAAAGCAATCACCAAACCTGTCCACTACAACTAATGACTAATGAGGTTGTAGAATTAACCCTGTTCAGGTTGGACGGTACGGCTAATCGATACAAAGATGGATATTGTACAGAAGTTCAGCTAAAAATGTGATGTGGTAGTAGCTGACAGTCACACACAACACACACTCCAAGCACAAACAGATCATGTGAAAAAGTTCCTGTTTTTGGGTGAGCTTGTAAATCTAAAACTGAAAATTATTTCCTCTTTAACACCATTTACAAAGCTGTAAAATATTTTAATGACTGCTTAATATCAAGTCTGTCGCTAATAGCTAAACTAAAATCCATATTTGAATTTGTTTCTCCCAAACCCCACTGAAACCACAGCACCTGGGCCGCCCAGGTGTTTGTTACCTGAGGGTTCCGTTTTCTCCTTTATCCAGGCTGGTGAAGCGGCTGTACAGTCTGGTGATCTGGCTGTGAGAGACTATAGAGGAGAAAATAATTAAAAAGGTCTAAAACTTGATAACCAGGACACCAAAAATACAGCACACACACACACACACAGTGAAGCAGCAGCTGAGCAGAGTAGTTTAAAACACCTTTAGCTCAAACAGTAACACAGCTATCTTCAAACAACTTACAGCCAGTTTCCTTCTTGATTTCATCGATTTCTTCCTCTCGCAGTAACGTGGATGCTCTTGATCCCATCGTGAGGTATTAGCAGCGAGTTGACCAGTTCGTCTTGCACAAACGGGACCAGTAGTGACAACCTCGACGTGAAACGATACAAACAAACCTTAGCCAGATAAGCTAACTGAGAGCTAAAAATCTCCTCCGATGGATGTGTCCAACAAATGTGAGACGCTGTTCGGCACGAAGTATTTTTAAATTGACTCTATGTTGACACTGCGTCACCGACCCTTTGCTCTCTGCTGCAGTTGTCATGCAGTTTGTCTAAATTTCATAATGTGAAGACGACTTTCGGTCAGGCTTTTTTCCTGTCTTTAAAAGTGGGCGGAGTCAACGTGGCCGCCTCCCAAACGAGGACCTGATTAGAGTTAGATAGCATCCGCGTTTGCCTGAATAAAAAATTTAACGAATGTATAAATGTTAACAAATTATTATTATTATTATTATTATTATTATTATTATTATTATTATTATTATTATTATTATTATTATTATTATT
>JARVGW010000336.1:18083746-18099643 GCA_031762495.1 Anablepsoides rubrolineatus
ATTAATCTCAGAAATTCTGAGTTTTTTCTCGGAGATTTGCTCCTCCTTTTTTTTTTTTCCATCTCCAAAGTGGCCCTAATACGCCGTCGTACACCTGAATAATTTTTTTTTATTAGACAGTATTTAACCTATTTAAAATCATAATGAAGTAGGTTAAAAACTCTTGGAAACCATAAATACACTTGTGGACATTACCTGTGCAAAGATTCATGCTGCTAAAATGAACTGGAGCACAGTTACAAAGGTTTTAGTAAAGAAATAAATTTGTATTTTGTCATTCTGCACAGGACGGACCATGATGGGACCATTAATAAATGTTAAGAAATCTTAAGTTTTTACATCGAAAAGTTATTTACTTTTTCTTACCTGCCTTAAAAGACTGAATGTTTGTTATTTTAAAAAAATATCCATATATTTATTTCTCACCATTTATATTATACAAAATAATGAGAAATTATACGGTTGAACGGTTAATAATTAGCATTTTATATTACATGTTAATGATTTTGTACAATTCCCTGAGATAACCTATGTTGTGTATTGATGTTATATAAACAAACTGAACTGGAAATATAATTCACATTAATCTGTGTACATGCATGCTGACTGAATAAATGTCGTCTGATGCAATTACCTTGGCTCTTCGAGAGTTGCAGTACTGAATCCAACTCAAGTATATTGCACAAAAACTGTCTCTGGAGATTCCTGCGAGCCGATGGTCATAATCTTCATCGATGTTGGGATTAAACGTGGGGTCCAGATCAACATAGTTCCTTTCTCCACAACCTCGCAGACCCTCCTTCATGGTCTCGTTAGTAAGCCACTCCTCCAATTTCGAGGAAGCGATGACATAGTAAATAATACCCTGAAGATACAAAGTGATTTTGCTTTTGAATCATTTATAAATTATTTTGCTTTTCTCACTTTTAAAGCCTAGTATCACTTGATGGAATACATATCACCTGACGCCTTTCATTACAGATTTTTACACAAAGACTTTTTGTTGACAAATTGCATTTACATTATAAATAAATAATAAAGGAGTTATAGCCATTATTGTGTATTCTAAGGCAGCTTAGCTGTGGCAGCCATCTTGAATAGGGTTAACTTCAGAAGTTAAGTGCTTGATGTACAGATACAAAATTTGTTCAGATAGTATTTTCCTTTGCTTTTTTCTGTCGGGACTCTTAGCAAAATGCAGATAAAGATGCAGACGTATTTGATGGTATCTTTTTGTTATACGAAAAAATCCACCAAGGTGAAAAGTAGTTATAGTGCTGTTTAGTACATGGGCTGTTTCTCAATTCAACAACAGAGTTTGGAAATTTCTTAAGGATCGAAAAATTGGTTTTTAAATAAATATTTAGTAACTTAGTTGATAAAATATATGCTGCAATGAGATTTTAAATAAAATGCAGTTACAAGTACAGATGTGATCCTACAAACCTTGACATAATAGGTGGTGAGGATGCGCCTCAGATCAAACACCTGCAGCATGGAGGCGGCGCTGTTGTCAGTGATGCTGTATCCTTCCAGAACATACTTGGTGACCAGAACCTCCCAGGCCAGCCAGCGCTGCCCAAACGCGGCGTTGAATGACAGGCTGTGAGGAAGATGGCCTGGTTCACAGCAGCAGCAACCCTCGTCTTCCTCAACGCCTTCAGTGATGGCCTCCACTTCTCTCTGCTGACAGTAGGTTCCTGAGGAGGGATTAAAACACATTTTTTTAACCTTATTGGAATTGAGGTTGAATATTAAATGATTACTCTTTAAGAGTTTCATTAAATTCCATTTATGGTTCATGAGATATTTTAACAAACAGACAGGGGCAAAAACATTATGGTCCACCTTTAATGATAAAGATAAGCCGTTCAAAATCATGTCAGATTTAGAGACAAAGTTGCTGACATGTTGGTGATGAGTGTCATGCTTCAACTGTAAAAGTTTTACAGAATCACAAGCTGAGACAAAAGTCTCTGAAATACATAACCCAATCATCTTCATAAACTCATAGTCAGGTGTGTTTTCCACAAAGATAAACCACAAACAATCTCTTGTAGCAGAACACAGTTTTCAAAGATTCCAGAAGAACTGCCTAATAAATAATAAATAAATGACTTATTTGTTTATTTTCTTTACCAACAAGTCAAAGCCAAAACTCCAAAATTAAAAATTTGATTATTAACAAAATATTAGGATTTATTGTAACTTGTAAAAGCTATGCCCTCTAGGCCAGGCTGTATTACAGTTTAACTTTAAATGTGACAAAGAATTGAAAAACAACCCTCTTTAAAGAAAACTTTAAACTTAGTTAGGATGACAAGTTGTCTTTGGCTGCCTCCGCCTCTCGCTTTAGGGGTGAGGAGGAGGCACAATCTTCTCACACGCATCTCAGAGGGCAGCTAGTGGGTCAGGTGACAGCCCAACATCATGGGTATGGTCCTGAGACAGCTACAGTTGGATGTTCTGAAGAGGAGGGAATCTGCTTCCGGAAGTGCCTTTTTTAAGCACGATCAGGCTCCTTATCACTTTTCTGTTCCTCCACCAGAGGATTATCTGAGTTGTTGGAGGGAGCCTTTTTATGTCTCAATGCGGATGGTTGAGTGTTGGCAGCCATGCATGACCCAGCCAAGGCGGGCTTGGAGTGTATGCCAGTGGTTGAATCTGCTGTGGCCTTGCTCATTGTGTCATCTGATGAGGCCCTGTGCCCACAAACTCAATGTCACATTACAGATGACCTAAAGATACTTAAACTCCTCCACTTGGGGCAGGACCTCCTCCCTGACATGGAAAAGGCACCCTTCACTTTTCTGGCTCAAGACCATGGTCTCGGATTTGGAGGCACTGATCCTCATCCCGGCCGCTTTCACACTCGGCTGCGAACCGCTCCAGTGAGAGCTGGAGATCACGATCTGATGAAGCCAATAGGACCACATCATTCGCATAAGCAGAGATGAGATCCTAAGTTTACCAAAAAGGATCCCCTCAACACCTTGGCTGTGCCTAGAAATTCTGTCCATAAGAGATATGAACAGACTCTGTGACAAAGAGCAACCTTGGAGGAGTCCAACTCTCACTGGAAACGAGTCCGACTTGTACATGTTTTGATTAAATAAATAATTTGCACCAACATGTTTTAATACTACTTTACATATGTACCTCAGTACATGTACATAACTTAGAAGAGTAACTTATGAAAGTGAACGCCATTCAATTTAGATGACATTTAGTAAGAAACTACCTCCATTTATTTTGAGATTTTATTAAATCATGCCAGTGACTCCCATGAAAATGCCTTTAAATTAACCACAGTTATAACCCATGTTAAGTCCTGTTGAAAACATCCGTACCATTTCCAGTTACTTAAAACAAACTGTTTAACAAATTTCTGACAGGACTTTTCTGATGTCCTTACCTCTGAACTCCAGTCCTCGGAGTTGGAAGGTGACTAAACCATTGCCGATCTCTATAAGATGCACCAAAGCGTTTAGATAGTCCGAGGCCAAAATGAAGCAGTCCCCAGTACTAAAGTTTCCCCAACGGCCCAACAGAAGGTCACCGCAAAGGCTGTGTTGCAGGGAGCGAGTCAGGTGCTCATAGAAAATTGAGTTCAAGTTGTTGTCATCTGAGCCTGTGGAGGAACAAAACAAAGAGGCTGGTATGGATTTACAACTGGGGACACAATGCAGAAAGAATGCTGACTGCTGAAGAAGCTGAAACTGTGTTGTTCAAATGAAAAAAGGCAAAAACACTAGCTAAATGTAGCAAAATGTTAGCTAAATGTATCAAAAGGCTAGCTCAAAACAACAAGTATCAAATGGATGTCTAAAAGCTAGAATTTACAAAAGGTTAATCTAAAAAGCCATACCTTATAAAGATCAAAACATTAATTAAAAGGAAAAATTATCCAATAGTTAACTAGAAGCAAAAAGTATTGCTAAACATTGTAAAAGGTTAGCTAAGTTTAGCTAAAAGGTTAGTGATCTGGTTCCTGGAGCAAGCTGAGGGCTGCACAGAATGAACAGTTAACATTCATATTCTGAAGTATGGCTACGTGAGTTTTTGGAGACTGGATTCTTCTTTTACTTAATTTCCCTCTGGGATAAATAAAGTATTTTTTAATTGAATTTGAATTGAATTCTGGCTCATTTTTCAGATATTCACACAAGTGCATACAACACTTTAGATACACGCCCCCCTAAACTCAACTTACTTCTCTGGCTAATAAATGTGCTCTATGCAGTTTTTTTTTTTTTATATAAAAAACAGTGTGCCACATTTGTTGATATAATATGATGTTTGTTTTGGTTTTTCTCCTCATCTTTCCTTGTGTGGTTTTTAGTTTTTCTTTTAAGGGTAGCGCCTCTTCATGTCGTCTTCATAAAGATGATCCTTGTTCTGTACAGGGGTCTGTGGCTGCATGACCCAGAGCACCTGTTCTCCTTTGTTTGTTATGTTCTGTCTTCTTCTGAATGGGTGTTCTGAAATGTAATTTCATTGTGCTCTGTACAATGACAATAAAGGTCAATCTTATCTTATCTTATCTTATCTTTTCAACTAAATGAAGCAGAATGGCAGCTAAAAGTAGCATAACTCCTAATTTACACTAGATGAGGTTCAGCTTTGGTCCAACCTCTGCAGCAAATATACAACCATTACAATCAATAAGAGTATTTACACGGGCTCCTCACCACGGCGTTTAGTGGATGGCGATCCGCCAAAATTTAATTTAACCCTTTTTTTGCCGAAAGCCGGAGCTGCTACAAAGATCTACAAAGATCACGTTACACCATCAGGAAAAGGAACGAGCACAACTTCTGTATTTCAGGGTTCCCACACCTTGGTCAACATCAAATTCAAGGACTTTCTAGTATAAATTTCCTCAAATTCAAGAACCATGCGTGACGGCGATTACCTACTGCTACTGTAGAATGTTACCAATAAACAGGTTTAATATCATGTAAATTCAATAAAAAAAAAACTGAACAAAATAAGTTACTCTGGACATGTTTTTGATGAGAGGATAACATTATAACATGGTATAAAGCTCAAAAAAGTTGATTTTACATGATATTGCCCCTTTAAGAACAATAATCAGATTTCTATAATTCTAATAATAAAAGCCACATAACATAACATAACACACTTTGAACTCACCAGGATTTCTGTCCAGTTGAGAAGCCAGCCGAGTGTTGGAGTGATCAACTCTCTTGGTGCTGGAGAGAAAAAAAAAACCATTTAAAAAATCCATTTAAGAAGTAAAATTACATGAACATTTAATTAGCAGGCATTAGAAATGCCCAACACATACTTATAGTCCCTCTCCCAGAACTTGACAGGGCGGATGTAGGAGGTGATGAAGATGGCACTGCCCAGGAAGGGGTTGAGAGGAGTGGAGAAGACTGCAGACACTACAGCCTGGACAAACAGCATGGCCGAATCTGGAGGAGCTCAGGTCAGGGTTAGTAGATCGTTTGAAAAGGATTCTTAAAAATTAAACACAATGTTCAACCAACTGCAGCTTCAAATTAAAGGCCATGCATTGCTTGAAGGAATGCATATCACCTGCTGCCTTTCATCATAGTTTTATACTAAGAACTGGTGACATTACAGCTGTTTAGGTCTAACGTTCAAAAAACATTATGTTCAATCTCAAGTGAGTCTTCACATGATCTGTTTGATTTGGAGTCTGTTGTGATTGATCTCAGCACATACCACACAAACGTTTAGCTCAGTATCTGTAAATATTCACTGAGGTACAATTATTTTTGTGTAGGTTAATCAGTTGAAGGTGTACAACTTGGAGTTTCATTGTGGAGGCACTGTGATGTAGTGATTAGTGCTGTTGCCTCTCTGAAAGGTTTTAGGTTCTAAGTCATCCGGTTTCCTTCCACAGACCAAAAGCATGTGTGATAGGTTGCTCTAAATTGTCTCTCTAGGTGTAAGCCAGAGTGTAAATAGTTAATGTCTCGTTAGTCTTTGTGTCCGTGTGATGGACTGGAGATCTGTTGAGGGTGTACCCTGCCTTTTGCACCATGACCACTGGGGATAGGCCCAGTTCCAAACAATAAATAAAAAAAGATAGGTGGATGAAGTTTCATTACATTCTGTACAGTGGTTTATTAAACGATTTGCTAACAGACAAAAAGGGTTGACACCAATAGTTATTACCACAGTTTTTGGATAATAAGTTGTATAATGTAATGTTCACAAAGTATAGTACATGTTGAGGACAAATGCTCAGTTACTCAAATTTAGACCAATATCTGTAAAGTATCTGGTTGAGTCAAAGCTAATTTTGAATCTTCTAATGTTAGTTGGACATTGCAGATATCTTGAATCAAGTTGTTTCCAAACATGTCTCCATCTTAAGATTACTTTCTGAAAGTTTCTTTAAAATGTGATCAGATATTTCGCTGAATGTACAGACAATGTGAGCAAACACAGGCACCTTTGGCACCAGGCACTACTGTTAATGTTTAGAAGGATACGAGGCACAGCAAAAGGCTGAGCAAAGGCGTGGAAGGCTGAGCCCCACGTGATCTGCCATGGAGCGATGTAGGTGTAGACAAAGTGTAGCTTGTAAAACAGCTCCCATAACTAAATAAAACAGGAAAAATAATCAATTACATTTTTGTAAAGAAACAAGAAGCTGCATCTAAAGTCCCACAAGCTGAGTTAATCAGTCTGATAAAAGCACAGCTGTTCTTTCATAAATTTAGGATCATTTAAAAACGTGTGCAAGTTTCTTAAAACAAATTGCACATTTTATGCACTTCTCTCACCTTACTGAAAACAATGGACATTAGGAAGAGGTCCAGCAGCAGCGTCTCAGACAGATGACGGTAGTCAAAGGTGAAGAACAGGATGGTGAAGAGGATGGTGATGTACTGATAGGTCGGACTGCTGTAAGATGAACGAAGCAGCTTCAGGCCAGCTACTGTGATCATCAGCGCACCAACCCTAGGATGGAAAACATCCAATTATAAACACAATTACTCATCAAATAACTAGTGATGGGCTTAAAGCTCATATGAAAGCTACTTCAGTTTGTCAAATAACTATAATTTGATAGTTTGTTATATGCTGTATGAATAGCCAACAAATGTCTAAATGTTTTTGTAAATTGGGCCAAAACATGCCATTTTCAACAAACTGCATGAAAATCATTTTGATTTTACATTCAGAGCTCCTAAAGGAGGCGGAGCTTATGTGACGTCACTTTAGTCAAACAACAGTCAGCTCCTCATTTAGATTACATGTAGAAGCAGCTTTTCTTTAAGTTTTATGTAATTTTGTGGCCTTTAAATAATTTTTAAACTAAAAATTAGTACTTTTTTATATTTAAAAATGTAAACTAACATTAAAGTTCATAGTTCATTTTAAAGCCATTGAAAAGTTGTTTTTAGGATACACAAGAGTGACAATCACTTTTTCATTTTAGTTTTTTACTTACCTAGCTACCCTCATGACTGTCTGACACCTGTTTTTTTACCTAAATATTTTTCTAAATGTACTTTGACAATTGTTATTATGAAAAGATTGACTTTTCACTGCAGTTATTACTAATTTAACCACTAAATCTGTCATCTTAAAAATATGGTCAAAATATATGTCCAGTTGTCTAACTCTAGCAGAGACTTGAGAACGTTTGAAAAATGTTAAAATTCTCACTCTGTATCAAGTTTCTTTGGGCTGGCGAGTTCCTTGGCGCTGCCGCTCAGCTCGTTCAGGATGACCAGCGGGTAGAGCACGTTCTTTTCCAGAAACAACAGCCACACGTGTAGCTTTTCAAACCACATCACATGAGCAGCATCTGACAGGAGACGAGAAGGGACAGGTCAGAAGCACAGGACAGCAGGAAGACAAACAATAGATTTCCTGCTTAGTGACACATTCCTTCTTTACTTCAAACCTTTGTAACTGTTGGCATCAACTCTGACTGTCAGCAAAATATCTCACAAACCACTGGAACAATTTAAATGAAGTTGTCATAAAGTAATCATTGGATGTATGTCTACAACTGAATAGGTTTTGGAGTCAATTTAATTCAATGTGGCTCCACAGCTAACTGATATTAGTCAGTATAAAAACAGCTACACTATATTAATCTTAATGTTTCAGATTTACAGTGAGTTGAGCTTTATGTGGTAATAACTGAATGTTAACACATTTTATGAGATCTCACATTAAACTGAGAACAGCCGTTTTTAAAGGTTTCTGGAAAAAAGCTACAACTCCATCATGTTTCAACATAAGATAATCTTACTTTAAAACTTGATATGTGCAGTATGTTGTTTTTAAAGGAATGATAAGCCTTTAACAATATATGTGTGACCCTTTACATCAAACTGAGGATTAAGTCAAGTTTAGTCAAAATGACCTCAGTAGATTTTCAGATTTCTGCTCTTTAAGCTACATTTGATACCCAGACCATCCTGATATCATGAGCTTTTTCAGAGATATGTCTTGATTTGTCTGTTTATTGAGGATTTTTAGTCTGAATCCTATCTTTAGGTTATTCTATTTGATGTCATTCTAAAGAAGAAACCTCAAATATTATTTGGATATTGAGATTTCACAGCTGGAAAGAAAATCAAGCTTATATATAACTGCAGTCACTGCAGTCACACAGACTCTGCTAAAGAGGCTAAATAGGGTGTGATAAAGCTGAGAATGTTTTCTGACTGAATAACATGCATGACTTCTAGAGTAAAGCTGCTGAGAGTCAACAGGACCTACCTCTGACTTCAAACTGATAGTACTCCTTGGTTTTGAGCAAAGGGTGAGAGAAGCAGTACCAGGGCAGCTGCTTGCGAACTTGAGGCAGCAGGTAGTGGTTGAGCAACCCCACCGTCCCCAACAAAGCGTACAGGACATAACTGAGGAAAGGCTGAGCAAAAAAACACAAGACACATTATTGTTCACACTTTACTTGCTTCAAAACTCAAAGTTCTGTCCATCTTTCTGGATGCCACTCAGACATGAGAAAACATCAATGTGTCAACCTATACTATAATCTTTGTTTAGTTACCCCATGATATCTGGTATTTAGTTCCCAAAGCTGAAATATGTCCTGTACCTGTAGGGCTATGAACACTGTGCTGACATGGATGGCAAAGTAAAGGACAGCAATGACCACACAGACGATCAAGTCTGACTGCAGGCGCTCATTCTACACATTTAAAAACAAACAGAACATGAGAACTCAGGGAAATACTAAATCCTTCATCACAAGTTTCAACCAATGTCATGTAAATTACCTTGTTCAGCAAAAATGAGAAGACGAAAGGATAAACATACCACTGAGGCCCTCAGCTTCTCTGGCAGAGGGTCATGCACTTCTGAGAAGGGGTCCTCTGGGTTCTTTTCCTTTAAATTAGGTAAAATCTTAGACTGTATCAGCGAGCTGTGAAACAAGAGGCAAAATATCACCTACAGTAGAACAATAACCAGTTCTTTTTAGTTTGATTCATCTCTGAGGAAACAAAATTATTTACTGATATCAACAGGAAACCATGTTCTGAACACAATATTTTAGAAACGCCAATGAAATTTCCATCTGTTCCCACACACTTCTAGTTTTTTTTTTCTGCTCCGTAGCTCTGGAATGAGCTCCCCCTACACGTCAGGCAGGCCTCCTCATTGCCTGTTTTTAAAACTAATCTATCTATCTATCTATCTATCTATCTATCTATACTGGCTTTTAACACAGTTTGAGACTTTGGTCTGTTTTAGCAGTTTATTTTATGCTTGTTTTTGGTGTTTGGGTGTTTTTAGTGTTGATTTGTTTTATTGTTTTTGGCCCCTCATGTACAGCACTTTGTGTCAGTGGCTGCTGTTTTAAAGCGCTTTATAAATAAAGTTGATTTGATTTGGTTTTTAATATCAGACTTCTTCAGACAGAAATTTACTGAGGTTTTTTTTGTTCATGTTCAGTATATTTTTCTACAGAGTAATACCAATTAAATAAAAACATATAATGTAAAATAAGTAATTAATATTCACCCACTGTTGTAAACTCTGTAAAAAAGTTGCTATTGACTGTCCTAAAAGCAGCTAGATTGTCTTATAACAGGCCTCTCTTGAAAATGAGATTCTGGATCTAAATGAGACTACCTGTATAAATAAAGGTCAAATAAATAAAATGTCATCATCTAATTTACGTGTTTGGACATTTGCCAATAATTGCTTTCTGGATTGTAGGAGAAATGTTTACCAACATTTAAGAAAAAAAAAAATAAGTAAAAACACTAAAATGTTTAGAACTGCAAAAGAATGGCAGCTCTGTAACCGGTCCAGTTCTTCTATTGTTTGTTATTGCTTATTGCAACAGACACTGGATGGTGTTCATATTTCTTTTTTGTCAGCATTTTTTTCTTTGCTGACACTAATAGTATCAGTGTACTGTGAAGTTAAAATATGTGTCAGCTGCACAAAATATGTACGAGTTGGCAGGTTTGGACAGCTGTGTTTGAATGTTTAGTTTCAAACATTTTATTCATAATGTAATCATTTTTACAACCTTGAAAATGCATTCAAATTCCAAACATCTGTATGAACATTTGTATATGAATTAGCCCTGCATAAGTAAAGGTTGAAATAAGCATGTGCTGTAATAAAAAAAAAAAAAAGAATTGTTGCAAACTGTTCTTATGTTGCCCTGTAAAAGACTTGAACCTGTCCAGTGTGTGCCTCACCCCCTTGCAGAGTGACTGATGGATATGGGTACCAGTGAAACAGGTTTAGACAATGGATGGATGGTCTTACGTTTGTAGAGGTAGCTAAACTTCACAAAAAGTGCACACTCCTGAAATTTAACAATTTAACTTTCTTGTGGATTTCTTTGTTTCGAAAACAGATCAGGTTCTTTAAAGACCTTTTAGTGAAGTGTTTTTGTTTAGTGTCAGATGGTGAATTAAACACTATCAGAGAAGCCAGAATATTTTATACAGGTTTAAAACTCACTTCTTTTCTTGTCTATGTGGACTCACTGCAGTTCAGATGCTAAACTTTGGCTACTTTAAAATCCGATCTTTTGGTGTGAACGTTCACATTACATTTTAAATGCGACCTGCATCTGACTCCTGTGTGAACGCTACACAGAGCTGATGTGACGGTGCATTCTCATTCAGCGGGCTTGTTTGTTTACAGAGTTAGCATGGAAGCTATTTTTAGCACGTCAAATCTGAAGTTGTTGTTCAATCAGAGCCGATTAAATAATTATCTGACATGCTTGTTTATCCTGGCCTGGGTCGGATTTGAAAAAAATCGGATTTGTCGCATTCAGACTGTCATAAAAAAATAAGATACGAGTCGCATGGGGCAAAAAAATCGAATTTGGGTTGGATTTGCCTGCAGTGTGAACGTAGCCTTAGTAAAGTTTATGGTGCAGGACTGAAACCTTACATGAGGACTGAACAGTCGCTGCTTTGCCGACTCAGGTGGTACGACACCGCCACCAAGAGGCCACAGAACACAGAAAACAACACAGGGATGTGGTGTGGCTCCCAGGTCTCCTGAAAAACAAAACAATAATTGGCATTCTGATGATTTGTGTCACAGAGAGCAGATATTTTATTGATTCTTAAATGCACTTCACATAAACATATTTTTATTCAGATGTTTAGAATATTTTCATAATCAATGTGAAATCATTTTGTATCTAATACTGTGTGATTAAAATACTGTGATTAAATTGTTGGGATTTTAGAACAGCAACTGCCTAGGGTCTATTTAGTTACACGTCTTGCACTAAAACAACACAAATAAACACTTATGTTTTTACATTTAAGCTTGTACGAGAGTAGAGTCACCTGGAGTAGGTGAAGCAGTGCATGACAGCCCTGCCTCGGTCAGTCTGCCTCAGGGCAGCTGTAGCTACAATGCAGCTTAGCACCACCAGTGTGTGAATGACTGCAGTGTGAAGCACTTTGGAGTCCTTGAATTTGCTAAAGTGTATGTGAGCCATCACATCGAAACAAGGATTAAGTCTAAAAGTTGTATGTGGAGAAATAGGCAGATATAGTGTTTTGGTTAAAACACTTGCAAAAATTACACTTTGTCAAAATATAACATAAATGTTATTAATGTATCATTTCAATGAACTGTCTGAAATAATATCCTAAACATTTTTTGAAGCACTTTTTTGAGCAGTAGCAACCAAAAACCCGATTTTGAGGAAAAACTCCTTAAAATGTTGAGATTTTCCATGTGAGCTATCAAAGCTTTTGTTTCTTTCCAGCTTGGAAATCTCAATATTCAAATACTATTTGAGGTTTCTTTTTTAAAATGACATACATAATCCTCATTAAAATGACATAAAATTAGGATTTAGACCAAATATTGATGTATTATTGTAAACAACAAGACAAATTAAATAATATCTCTATACTAATGATATCAGGATGATCCAAGTATCACAATATAGCTTTTAAAGCAGGAATCTGAAATATATTTAGGTCATTTTGATCAAATTTGACTTAATCCTCATTTTGATGTGATGGGTCACATATGTATAAGTTCAGGTCATTTACTATAACAGACAGTAGTGTTAGACTCACTAAAGTGTGTGTAAGAGTTTGGGAAGAGGCAGGATGTTAATCCCAATTCACTGTACAACTGTGAAAGTACTTGTAACAAAAAACAATAAAACAAAAACAAAAACAAAAACCGGTCAGATCTGGAACTGTTCTGATTCTAAATTTAAAAATTCCTTCAAACTTTTGGCAGGAATCTGAGTAACTGGACCTGAGCTGATAAGGGCTGCAGGTAGCTTTATCACGCTGAGAACGAACATGTGGTTAACCTGTAACATGATGCTCGTCATCACAGCACATGATCCCTGCAGCAAAATGTTTTGAAACAACTTATTTTTCTGATAAGTTGAGGTGTTTTGTTTTGTATACAACTCCCCATTCATGGTGCCTCGTGCTGCACAGCCAGAAATGATGGATGTGAGTTTTGCAGAGCTCAGGGGGCAACTGTATCTAGAATGCTATGATAGTCTTCATATTTCATCATACCCTGCACAGATTCAGGGTACCCTGTGCCAGATGCAGCAAAGCAGCTCCAGAACAGAGCCGAGTCTGCTCCATGTTTTATTGTAGCTAATGTGTTCTTTTCTTTGCCTGTGAACATAGAGCTGATGTAACTTGCTGACAAAAAGCTCCAGTTTTTGCTCATCTGTCCAAAAGACATTCTCCCAGAAGCTTTATTTGTCAATGTGCATTGAGGCAAATTCAGTCTCACATTTTTATGCTTTGCTTTCAACAACAAAACAGTGACTACTTGTCACCCTTTGAATAGGCAAACTGGCTGATTACAAGCATGAAGACACCTGTAATGTCAATAAGAGGACACATCTTAGTGTCCCTATGGTCAAATAATTTTCAACTTTTTCTACCTTGTTTCACTAGTTTTGTTTTTTTTAATGATTCTGTTTAACCTCATTTCTAAATCAATGTCTGATTTTCATTGATTCATTTTCAGTGACCTTTTGAATGATATTTTCATACAACTGAATAAGAAGAAGTGTAGCTGGCTACGCTCTTACCTTTAAAGCTCCATAGCAAAAGCCATAGAGTAACGCCACAGTGACAATGCTGCGCAGGATGCTATACAATGCTGACAGAAGACTTGTGGAGGCTGTAGAGAGCACAGAGAGGATACCAGCAAAGAGATGACTCAATGTGACAGGGAGCAGGCTCAGCAAAATGCTGAAACCATATTATAATGTACATAGTGTGACTTTGTATGAGTGTCTTTTGCCTCATCACAATGTAGGTCAAACTCACCCCTGCATATTAACACTCACCATTGCCTCCAAACACATGGATGTCCAGCTGCTCGAAGAGGTACATGACAAACGTGTTGACTTGTGGCAGCAGCCCCATAAAGAACACGATGGGAAAACACAGAATAAAGACTGCGGAGACACAACATGAAACTGACGTTTTTTACGCTTATCTTTCTAAAACATCCGATACAAAAGGCATTAACTTGGTTTATTTGCTGGACTGTAACTAAATATAAATTGTGTGTACAGATCCATGTACATTTGGTGAATGAAATGTGATTGACTGATTATGGTTTACATGTTTTAGAGGTTACAGCAGGAATAGTGTGAATCCTGAGTTAGCATTAGTACTATTTGTGATCTTTTTAAAAAAATTAATTAATTTTTGGCAATCTAAGTGAAACAGGTGTAACCAGACAGTCATCTTATAAATCATGATAAGACAGGATCCTGAGTGTCTTCAGATCTTAGATCAGAGTTTCATCTATACATGACCTTCTAACTTATCAATAACACTGTGTGTTGTTTGAATTTAGGGTGGTCAAACTCATTTTCACAAAGGGCCCAAATATAAAACCTGATCATGGTTCAACTCTTTTTCAATATTATTAGCATTGCAAGATCCTGTGGGTCAGGATCTCATTACACCTCTACAAACTATTTCTGCATACTTGGTACTATTTTAGCTGTTTTATCAAAAATTCAGCACATTTGCTAAGTTGTTTCAATGAAGCAATTGTAAAAGTATAAACATGTATACTAAAATCAAACATTCTGATGTACGAATGGTTAATATAGCCCAAAGTATGAATTATCGGTAGCTTGACTGCAAAAATGCATGAAAGAAACTAAGGGCAGACAAAAAACTAAACTAAACCAAACAAAATGTGTGAATGCTGACTGAGGTGTAGTTACCTATGATGAGGTCTCTGGCAGAGGCGAGCACCAATGAGCTGGTGAGTACTACTCCATACAGGGTGAAGCGAGATGAAGTGATCCTCAGGCTGCCGTAGTGCAGCAACCAAATGAGACCGCAACACAGGCAGAAGTATACAGGTCGGCTATATGCTATGATACGATTGTGGCCCTGCAGACACAGTGAATAAAGATAGAAAAAGATCATTACAGAAACTGTGCCTTCCAATTAGACAATTCAACAATTACAGACAAACCATGTAATAAAAAAGAATAAAATACATTTTTAAAAGTATTTTTTATTTGTCTTCTCTTTTTAACACCTGTTGCCAAAGGGCACATTCTTAAAATATTTCATGATCCACTGGACAAATATTACATATGATTACATTTTTGAGTCAACCCTGTTCAAGATGTCTGATACAGCCAACTGACCTTTCAAACTCCAAAATATCCACAAGCATCAATTTTACTTATATTATAATTATATATTTTATTGAGCTAAAATGGGACATGGTAGTAGCTAAGAGTCATTACAAACTTATACTCTGAGTGTGACATCTTGCCATATCATGAGATTTCACATGTTTTCGTTGTTTGACCAAAATGACTACACCATTCCTTCTTAACATACAATTATCTTCATTTCTACGATATGCATTCTTTAAAGGAAGCCACGGCTTTTAATTCAAAAAGTCTTTTGTATTTTAGGCAATGAGCAAACTCTAAATGACTAAAAGCACAAGCCTGTCAGATAAACACTTGTATCACTATCTCACCTAGAAATATGAAACCAGGGTGAATAGGGAGCAGGTGGAGCTTGGCTCTTCAGGGATTACCACAACTAGTCATCCATGCTAGTTGTATTATGGAACTCATCCTGTCTCTTTGGACCAAGAATGAACCAGAGTTGTGGGGGTTGACAATTCTCTTCCTAACATCTTGGCTGTTTTTTTGATTATCTCATGATGCCAAACAAATGTGTTTAAGGTGTGCCTTACAATGCATCTACAGGTGTGTCCCCAGTTAACTCAAATGTTGTCAACTCCGTATAAAAAGCTTCCAAGGCCACATCATTTAAAAGCATAGTAATCATAGTGTATGTACTAGGGGTGCAACAGATCACAAAACTCACGGTTCGGATCGTGTCACGGTTTTTGAGTCACGGTTCGGATCATTTTTCG
>JARVGW010000336.1:18099743-18113709 GCA_031762495.1 Anablepsoides rubrolineatus
TGAATATTTCCTTCTGTGTACACTGAAGTTCTTTGAGAGATGCCACACACTGGTGGATTGCATATATCTCAGCTTGACATACAGCTGCAAAACAACCTAATGGGTATTTATGCTCTCTCTCACTATGGTTGGGCAAAATCAGCCCCCCTCCACCTACTGTCTCCTTCAGAAGGGATTTATCTGTAAAACAGTAGAAATGATTGGGAGATGTGTCCTCCATAGAGACGTTACTCCAGGCAGACCTGTCTTCAAGAAGGGACACATTACATAGAAACATACGGTAAATTGATAAATGATTTGAACTTTTATAGCGCCTTATCAAATCCACTTGGACCCCAAGGCTCTTTACATGTCAGGCATTCACCCATTCATACACTGATGGCAGTAAGCTACAGCCACAGCTGCCCTGGGGCACGCTGACAGAGGTGGGGCTGCCACGCACCGACGTCACCGGACCCTCTGAACACATACTGAACATACTAATTCTGTCTCTCCCTGTTTAAATTAAATGAATATAATTTATAACAAAGTGTAAAATATAAGACTGTCTAAAAAATACAGTTAATTCGTCACAAAATTTCCTTCAATAGAAAACACAAAAAAGGGCAATTACCATTAGTTCAGAAAATTGTATTTCTAAAGGTAAAGTTGGACATGTCTTTCCTGTCTGTTTATAATGTTATCAAAGTCAGGATTCAAAAATACCACTTCCCAAGGCAAGTAACACATAACTTCAGGCAGGTAGGGTGTCCGAGTCTCTGCCAGACAGGGACACAGATGGCTGAAGACCAGCTGGCAGCGCAAGAAAAAAATGTTTTTAATCCGGCCCCTGGAAAATGTCTTGGTGCGGTGTTGGAATCTGATCGGCACTAATTTTAATATCACCATATTTCCAATCACACAACTTTTCCAAAGACACATTGTTTGCCGTATAAAGTTTGTTTGTTTCATGTTGGGCAGGTAAAAAAAATAAAATAAGAAAAACTTGTCAAACCCTGATCCAAGTATTTCTGTGAACCACTGAACAGATTTTATTGCAACTCTCACAATGTAATAGTTGGACATACACTCACAACTGATAAACCTTTACATTCAACAATCAACCTTATCAAACACAAAAATGCCTAAAACAGTCAATGTTATTGATGCTGAGCTAAAATTGTGTTTTAATAGTTGACAGTCATTCAGAACACAGTCTGAGTGGGAAATCTTGCGATATCACATGACAACATTCTTTTCAAGATTTGACCTGAAACTACAACTATACCTTCTTTTTATCAAAACATTATCTTTGTCTAAAACTTTGGCTTGAAAAGCAGCGGGTGATATGCATTCAGGATGGAAGATTGTGAAGAAGCAAAGATTTGATGTGATCTGCTGGCTTCCCTTAAACTATAACCTTTACTGAATAGCAATATACTGTATAATGTATGTGAATGTTTTTGTACATTCCCATAGTGTCAAAGTAAAAATGTTATAAAATAAACTTACATGTCGAGGGGAGGAGGAGTCTGGTTGAACACTCTGCAAATTACAAAGACATAGAAAGAATTAATAATAATGTTTTAGCATCTATCAGTTCTGAGGAAGAAATTAAGTAAAACTTAGTGTCCCTGCATCGTGAGCAACAGTGCTTCTCTAGTTCACTTTTTCAAATCAATTCCAACAATGTTATGATACCAAGTCAAATGCTTACCTTAAGTAAGGAATACTGGCAACTTGCAATGACAAGGCAGAACTGAAAAACCCAGATGTCTGTAAAAAAACGATGGACCAGCAGCACTGAACCCAGAAAGGCCACCAAGACAGCAAGGACCACCGCCAGCACATTCTCTGAAACCTCACGGTTCCTGGAAGAAACCAGAAAATTCAACAAACAAGTAACAATTCGTAGACCTATAACTTACTGAAAAGTATTTATTAGATTCTATGGCCTAAAATTTTAACTTGAACACCTCAAGATAAATGAAATTAAAGAAATACTAAGTGCAAATGTTTAAGGGTTGAACATTTTATAAACATCTTAAACATTTCATGGTTAAACGGTTTTTAGACTACACCTGCCCCTCAGATGGGCAACTCCTGTAGTTTGGCCTTCAGGATCTTTGGCGTTCCCTAAACTAGAATGATCAGAGAATTATGATTAACAGCAGAAATATTACTAATTTTTAATAAATGAGAAAAATCTTAAAAATAATAAATAATAATATAACATGAAAAAGTCGGCAATTTAATTTGTATTAGTTGGATTTTATGTATCTCTCACTTAAAAACTAAGCTGTGTAGTCATAAAACCATTTTTAGAACCTGGAACAAAACTGTGGTGAAGCTGATTATATGTAAAAGAGGCCTGCCATACAGGTTAGCTTCCTCATGCTGCTGGAATGATCTGCTGCAGAGCAGAACCAGACTGCAAGATGGACTTTACTACTGAGACTTAAGAGCAAGCAACCATCCACATATCATTTTCACAGTTATCAACAAAAAAAATTGTTTTCAGACTCTGGTTTGAAAAACAAAACAAAAAAACATGGTTGATTCACTGGGCGCCACAGTGCGTGATAATAATCTGAGAACTATTTATCTTTCAGGGTCTCACAGTAGCTACGTTTACATGGACATAAGTAATCAGATTAAACGACCATTCGGAATAAAAATGTGTCATGTAAACACCCCATTCGGATTATTCTGACCCGATTTAGCTCGATCCGAATGAATTTGTAATCGGAATGAGAGAGGTGGTTTATGCCGATTGATAATCCGAACGATGTGCATGTAAACACTTAATCCGATCATCTTATTCTGATTGCGGAAAACTGACCACACTGCACATGTCTGCTGACTTTCATCCAGCAGTTTCTGCTCTTTTGAGGAGGGAGGGACAGCAGTGCTGCAACACAGAACCTTTCCTCCCGTTTTCTCATTCAATAAAGAAGGAAGACACACAGCCTGCACCGCTTCGCAAAAAAAAATAAAAAAATCTGTGCATCACCTGCAGCTGAAACATGGAGTGCAGTAATGTCTCCACCATTATTAAAACTTGTCGCAGGTCCATTCTGAGCGCTCAGAAGACGTTTGTTTATGTTCATGACGAAAGTAGAACTTTTTTCTGTGTTTTTTCTTTTAGGTGAAGTTAGCAACTGTGCATGTCAGTGCTTCTATACTGAATAAAAGCCTGGTGCATGTAAACACTCGTCATGATCGGATTGTGCGTATGTAAACGATACACTCCGATTATTTAATCCGAATACATTTCAATCCAATCAAAGAATTTTGCACATGTCAACATAGCTATTGTTGAAACGATTTGCGTATAATGTTAGCAAGACTTGACCAAAAGAGATATAGATTTGTACCTTCTTATGAGATAATTTTAGTTTAAAACTCTAGTATCAAATGGGATCAGAGAGATGGAGTCCCTCACAAAATGCTTTAATTATTATTAGCATTACATAAAACAGGACCATATAACTTTCTAACTATGCCAATCAAGTTTCTGTGTTTATAGTTTGTTTATAGTATAGTTTATCTTACATTTAGGAAGAGAGGGATATTTTTTTCAGAATTATGTTTCTTCTTAAGTACTAGAACTCTAGGTCACCAAACATTTTGAAACTATTTTAACAGCATGCCACTTTGCTCTACCTGTCAAACAGTGCCAGCAGGGTAAGCCGGTCAAAGTGCAGGCCAACCCACAGGTAAGGGAGAAGCCACAGGCGGTAGTACTGCTTGGCTTTGCCAGCAGCAGCAGAGGCTGCAGAGTTCTCCTGTCCCACTGGTGCATCCTGGAGCTCTGGGCTCAAGTCCCCGTCTTGCTGCTCTAATAATTCTGGGTCCATCGTCAGCAGTCGATTTAGACGAATCTACGGCAGGAAACATGTCCAATAATCAAACTCAGTTACATTGCATTTTGACCACCTATACAACTCAAACAAGCGTTATTTTTTATTGACAAAAAAAGCAGATGTCCCCAGGTTTCCCCTGCCTCTTGCACAGTGACTGCTGGAGATCAGCTCCCCATAACCCAGGAAGAAAAAAGGGGATTAAAAAATGGATGAATAGATTTTTAATGTGTGTGTTTATAGCATCAAAAACCAGGCCCTGAAAAGTCTGCTGAATAAATGTTAGGCACATAACAGCTGAGTTTGGACACTCACCAGGTCGTGAGGGTAGAAATGAACTGAGGTAGAACTGGAAAGGTGGGAGTCCGTGTCCCTGCATGACAACAGATCAAAATAAGAACATTTATAACAAAACTAAACAGGACATAACAAGACTAAAATCATGAGATTTACACCAACCATAAATTATTGGAGGCTCGTCTGGTTGCAGGTTCAAAATTGACAAGAGACATTTCGCATCCACCAACCTCATACAAAGAGGGAGTGAGCTTTCCTGGAAAAATACAAGTGAAGAGAAGCACAGTCAATAATTAGAGGACTGAAGTAGGACACAGTTTTAACTGTTGGAGTCATTTTATAAAACACCATGCTTACATGCAGAAAATTTAATGGCTTTAGCAATGCTGTGAAATGTGCTTTTTAACACAAATGAGATTATTGAGTAAAAGTGCTTCCTTGCACAGAAGCTGTAAACATCTGTCATTTCCTGCTCGTCTTAAAAGGCTATTTTCCTTTATGTTCTTGTTGCTTTGACTTGTATTAGAGGACAAAAGCAGACTATAAATGTTGAATCGATAAAGCACAATTACAAAATTAGGTATGTTGTTGTTATTGATGTCCCTTATTATTGTGACCTAATCAGCAACAAATTCTGTCAGAACACAGATAATAAGTTGATCTCACAAGAATAAAGACTTTTTGGTGAAAGGCGTGGTCATGGCGCTGCAGTGAAGTCAGACCTCATGCTGTTGACATACAGTAAACACTTTATAGTGGTGGGAGAAGCTGATGCTAATACACAATCACCCACCCACTCCCTGTGTCATGGCCCCCACCTCCCTAAGACTTTTGGAGTTTGGACAGTAGTGATGAGCTAAAAACATTTCTATTGGCCATCAGTCCAATTACCAATGATTGGTGATATTGTTGCGCAGTGTTGGGCACAGGTAAACAAAAGGTTAGTTTTGCTACCATCAACTAAAAGATTAGCTTTTCAAATGCTAAACTACTACACGTTAAAAAAAAAAAGAATTAGTGGACGCTAACTGATAACACTAACTCAAGGTCTGTTATTTAAACACAGACGTGTTGTAACTACAAAAATGTCAGCATCTTAACCAAAACCTCTTATGTTTCTAAGCCCAACAAACAGTTGAACCGACAAGTAAAGAAATTGCACAGCGTTATGTAAACAAAAAAACTCAGTTGTTCATATTGCTGTTCATACAACTTCTTCAAACACAACTAACATATCTGCTGAAAGAACAAGTCTCACAGATTCCAAAACTAAAGTTTCATCATAATCCAGCCAGGATTCACTGAACCACAAGCAAATAAAACCAGAATAATGTCTACTGTTTCAAAAACAATCAGAAAATCCATCTTAGCTTTGCTGTATTAAGTCTAAATTATTATTCCACCAGGATAAAATTGTATATCCCGTAACTACATTTCCCAAAGTGTTTTAGGGCACTTTCCCTGACCAAAATCACCATTTTTGACCACATTACAAGAATTTGAGCGGTTAAAGGTGACTGTCACTCAATCTGCATCATATGTCTTCATCTACTTTCAATGGGGAACACTTGTCACATGACTATGTCCGCACGACAAACTCTCCTAGCAGCTTCATTAACTTTAATGTTCTGCTGCTTTTAGCTTCTAGGCACTGTTCAGCTGCATTTAGTTTTTAGCTAAGGGGGACTCAGATGGGAGTGTTGTATTATCTAAATTAAATGCAGCTTTAAAAAAAAAAAAATTAGCACTAAAAGATTTTTGATACATTTATAGATGTTTGTTAAAGAATAAAAGAACTTTACTTTTAGTCATTTGCAAGTCTGAGAAGGACCTCTATTTATATAAGAATGATTCATATGGCCCATGGTGTAGTAGATTCCCTGTAAGCAAATCCTTAGAGAACTACAAAGAAGAATGTTTTCTCAAAACACTTTTTACAACCAGGAATAGATTCACAGAGAAACAACTGAGAAGCAGTTTTTTCTCTCAATCACATGCAAACCAGCGATATGGGAAAGCTTGCAAATTAAAAGCCCAGAAACACTTGAGCTTGATTATAAAGGCTCCTATGCAACCTCTACATATTCCACAATGTTGACTTCCTGACATATCTGTAAAACATCATGTTGGACAGTGAAGAACCACAATCGGCATCAATGTTATCAGCACAGAGGCTGGAAAGTACTTTGCTGTGATCAAAGGATAAAGTCAACATCCAAGTACAGTAAGTGGAGCATGGATAATGCCAATGGGCTTTAACTGATTATGACAGCCCACCAACTGTAAATAATAAGCACTCTGTGATGACTGCCTGAGACACTCATATATCCAGCAGTTCTCTTTAAAACCATCAAAGCACTTGCAAAAACTGTCTTACTAATGCAAATAAAATGAACATTTCTGCTCCTCTTGGGTCAAAGTGAGGCCTCATTAGTAAAACAAAGGCATGTAGGTCATTTTGACCCAAAGGCAGCAGAAGGGTTAAAAGCCTAGCATTCCTTGAAAGAACCCATATAGCCCATCATTTTTCATGCCAGAGTTTAAACCTTAGATCATCTTATGATGAGATATGACTGTGTTATTTATGACTAACTTTAAATACAATGCTATGTGCACTCTTGTGCAATCTCGTGAGCTGTCTTGCTCCAAGTATGTGATGTTAACCTATAGATGATCATTAGGTGGTGGGAAACAGCCACAAATTTAGTTTTGGGCAATGTTTTAATTTTTTTTAAATGTTTTAGTGTTGTTAATAAACACAACCCTGAAAAGCCTAAAAATCCTTTAAAAATTTTAACATGTCAGAATATTTTAGGCACTGCTTAGAACTCCGTCATTTGACGACCCTCTAGTGTTCATTAGGAGGTGTAAAGAAATCCTTGATCACTAAATGGAAGTCTGATTAAAATAGCATATTGTCTGCAATCAGCTCCACAGCAGTAAACAGCAGTCAGCAGGTCTCAGAGAAAGGCCTTGGACCTTATCAGAAACGCTAAACAAAACAGATCCCAGGCTGTCCCAGGCCAATCTACAGGAGAGACTGCACAAAACAAACTGACTCACCATAATGATGAATCAACTTCTTAACATTTGTCTGACTTCCTGGTCACACCCCTGGAGGTGGTACCTTTTACGTCAGATGTTAGAACTTAACCAACTTTTGTTTATGCAGACAGAAAGGCCTCTTATGATAAGACACACAAAGTCTCATTCTCTATTTAAACCATATGGTTTAAATGATCAGCTGTTTTTCAATGACAACAAACAAAAATCAAATGACCAGAAATTACACAGCCCTCATTGCATTTCTTTGTCTTTTGTTTACCTTTCACTAGTCTGACAGAAGTAGGTACCAGGGTGGTGGAACACATTTCAAACAATCCTTGAGTGTAAATAAATAAATGTAAGGAAAAAATATGGGACTAATATGTTGTGTAGAAATGTCTAGATTTACAGAAAACCATCTGTTACTTTGCTGACAGAATGGCCTCCAACAGGTAATGCTACATTTTGAAGGACATATCTTTCACAATGGTGTATGCTATGAATGACTTTTAGCTACAATCACACCAAATTTTAGCACAATATATGCAAAATTGACTTAACTATAGGCATTTTGTGTTTTCTAAGGTCAGCTGACTGTGACTGCCATCTTGAATTGATTCAACCCCAAAATTTATTAGCTATAGATATTTTGCTAACAAGCAGACACACAAACACAACGCTATAAAGACAACGCTTTTGCCTTTTTTGGCAAAGGGCAAAAACCAGTGACAGCTTGGCTCTCTTGACGTGCGTCCTACCAAAGTCATCCTGTAAGCTGGAGGCACCAACAGTTGAGGCCTTGTCCTGAGAACCTTCCAGGGGCATACTTCCATTCCTGGCCAGCAGGGAGACACTTGCACTAAGAACTGTCACCTGGGAAGGGGTTCTGGATGGCTGCGTTTTCCACAGAGAAGTAGAAGGCTGGGAGGCCTGGCTGAGAGCCTCCTGAAGACTGTTGGAGAAGGGAGGAAGTGAGAAGTGGTGGATGTCAGTATTATTCTTTCTGATATACAACAACGCAGGAGAAGGAGGATGAAACAATGAGGGAGGGAGTTTAGATTAATATTTAAAGGGGAGGTATCCTGAAAAATCCACTTTTTTAGCCGTTAAATGCATTTTGTTGTGAAGAAATTTATTGGGGTTTAGGTTATATACTGATTTTAATTGCCTACACATGGGATAGTCCACAGAGGTTGAACTCTGGTCCACGAGGGTCACTGTCCTGCATGTTTTCTTGTTTTCCTGCTCACACGTGATTTGCATGAATGGATGATTAACAGGCTTCTACACAATTTAAGGAGTTAATTGAAGCACTGAATCAGGTTTGTTGAAGCAAAGAAACAAGGAAAACATGCAGGATAGCGGCCCTCGAGGACTTTAGTTTGACACCCCTGGTATAGTCTTATGATTAGAAGAACTGTTTTGATTGTTAAATGTGACCGTTTTGCTTAACTTGATGATTTTATATATATATAGATAGATACATGCCTGAAAACAAATTCAACACATAACTGAACTTTTGAATCTTCATTAAAATAGATATTTGTTTGTCTGGAGACATGGCCAGCAGCGTGATAGGGACCCCTTCCTGATGACGTAATCAAATAGGTGGAGCCATGTCTTGAAGTGATCTGTTAGATTTGAATGGGCTTCCGGTTTTCCAGTCTGATTTGCCAGCCATTAAACGGCCATCAGCAAGAGCGCTCTTGGTGTTGTATGAATTCTTTAATATTCGTTTTCCATGCATTGGTACACTCTTTGTTGTTCAAGCACACAATTTGGTAAACGAACACGCTTAACATTATTTTCTTTCAGTTGTGTACTTGGAGTCTCTAGGAGTGCAGAAAATTTGAATTGCTCTCAGACACACATCAGAAATGGGATGAAGGAGGGGGCTGTAGAGCTAGGAGGAATTCAGACCAAAGCATTGCATATAGACCACAAATGAATGATTTAACTGTGAAAAGCAGATTAAAAAGATTAAGATTAAAAAGTATGATATGTCTCCTTTAAAAGGTATTAAAACATATACAAAACTTTGTCACAAACATATAATAGAGACACAGAGATCAAAGTTCTTAAGGAGCCATCAAAGATGATATAAAATTCTTACACATTGTTCAAAGACTTTCAATGTTTAAACCTTTTATTCATAAAATACTTAATGTATTCACTCTTACAGTGGGGGAAAAAGTATTTAGTCAGCCACCAATTGTTCAAGTTCTCCCACTTAAAAAGATGAGAGAGGTCTGTAGATGACTTCATAGTTAGACTGTCTATGAGAGACAAAATAAGAAAACATATCTAGATAATCACACTGTCTGATTTTTTTAAGAACGTATTTGCAAATTACGGTGGTAAATAAGTATTTGGTCAATAACAAAAGTTCATCTCAATACTTTGTTGTATATCCTTTTTTGGTAATGACAGAGGTCAAACGTTTTCTGTAAGTCTTCACAAGGTTGGCACACACTGTTGCTGGTATGTTGTTCTATTCCTCAACGAAGAGCTCCTCTAGAGCAACATGGACTTTCAACTCCCTTCAAAGGTTTTCTATGGTGTTGAGATCTGGAGACTGGCTAGGCCACTTCAGGACCTTAAAATGCTTCTTACGAAGCATCCTGATGAAAATTTTAAGACCAGTTGAAACAAATGGCTAGAATTCACATTTTACACTGCTGGATCGTAAGAAGCTTCTACGTGGAGCTTTGAAATGCAAAAAGAAGAAATGGGAGTTAAAAAAAATAAAAAAAGAAACATTTGAGTACGCATTTTATTGCAAATGATCCAACAGAACAAAATTCTTGCCATCTTTCAACTGTATTAAGTTTTCTGAAGGGAGGTAGAGAGCCAAGACAGCTGATAATAACATTACTGTTATATAGTTAGAGGGGGAACCCTAACCCTCCCCCCACCCCCATTAGAAAAGTCAAACACACAGTGACATGCCCATACCATACCTGAGAGGGGAGCCAATGAGGGAGGTGGGAGGGGTGGGGTTACTTCCTGCATTGTGTCGCCGCCGTACAGCCTGCCGACGAAATGTGCTACGTTCCCGACGAAAAATGACTGTCTCTTCACTTCCTGGTGCTGTCAGGGTGGAAAACATCATTGGTCAATGAGCGACGTGAGCGTGTCTTCTTTCTCTGAGAACTTTGAGTGGATACTAAGAAATGATATGTACTGCTGCTAAACTTTTATGGTAAACACAATTTAAGATGGTGCACACAGCCAACTGAACCTAAAAACAATAAATAGCTACACTTCATCCAATTTTACAGAGACCAAAACACACTCTAAACATAACACCCCACGCTTCGCTTCAACCATAGCTATACCAAAGTAAATTTGAGCTATTATTTGATGCTGGAAAAGTTTAAAAGGGTTTCAAGCACCTGTACAAACCCTGTTCCTGACAACAGGATCTCTAACATCCTCCTACCAATATGTCCACTGTCTGTCGTCTGGACGTGTCCAAATCATCTCAGTGGGGCCTCTCTAACTTTATTTCCCAGTTATTCAACCTGTGCTGTACCTCTGATAATCTCATTACTAATCGTATGCATCCATGTCACTCCCAAGGAGAACCTCATCATCTTTAGCTCTGACACTTCTAGTTCTGTCTATTGTTTCATCAGTGCTGCTGTTTCCAAACCTTTACAACATAGCTGGTCTCACTATTCTCTTGTAAAATTTGTTTTTGACTTTTGCTGCCACCCTTCAAACATCATAGTCCAGCCTGAGCTTATTTGTTAGTCTGTTCATCACCAGAGCAAACATGAAGGATCTTAGAGCCAACCCTTGATGCAGTCTCACCATCACTTTGGGATTTTATGCAATATTGCAACATGTCATGCTCTGAGTTTATATTTTGAATGACTCTCAGCTAATTAGCACACCAAATCTTAGCTCAATTATCTGTTAAACTGACTAATGTCTAAAGCAGGTTAATGTTAATTAACTCTGGCAGGCTTCTTGAGTTGGACTGGCTTCAAAAGTTAATTTGTTGTTGATGTATATCATATGATTACATTCTGGAAGTTTTAATAAAACCCTTCTAGTTGTTATTGATATATTTTGCTAACAGACAAACAAGGTTCACTCAAAATCTCACATAATGAATCTAGAGAGTGTGTGTTATGAATGACGCTCAGCTACAACACAAATATTTTAGAACAATATATGGTATGTTAAACTGACTAAATAGACCATTTCCTAGTTACAAGTACAAGTGGAGCATTACTCTTCCAGGTCACAGGCCAATCAAGAAAACACGTATAGTACCTACCCCGCAGAGAAGCAGCAGCTGCATCGTGAGATTCAGTAAAAGCTGTCTGGTTAGGTAGACTGTTTCTGGAGCGGGTCACAGATTCCAATTGAGAAGCCCGACCTAACAAAAATGCAGCATCCAGGACTTCCCCTTCTTTGGCTTCCAGGTCCGACTTGGAGTTGGTGAGAGGTCGATGTCTGGATGGTGCTCCTAAGCGGCTGGGATCATTAAGGCAAGCAGCGGTGCCACTGTCCAGACTCAACACTCTAGCGTGTGTTTTGGCACTACCTGTGCTGGGTGTTCGACGGGAGGTGCGGCGCTTCCCTCTGGTTCGGGCTCCTGCATCAGATCCAGCTGCACCTTTTCCTGTAGAAAATTGGGGGGCTTTGGATGTAGAGTGCTTAGCTTTTGGGCCCCTGATGTGACCCTCCGGTGAATGGCAGGACCTGGGGGTGGTGCTGGATGAGCTGTTTGTACTTAGATGGTGGGTGGAGTGGAGGCTGGAGGCACAGCTGAGTTCACTCTGATCACTAGAGTCATCCTCTCCTCCAGCAGTGAAGACTGCACTACCAGGCTTAGCCATCCCACGCACTGACAGGAAGTCTCTGTGACGACTTGCATCAAAGCTGCTCGCTCTTTTCTTTCCAGAGTGCCGACGCCCACTGCGTCCAACGGACAGAGAAGAAGTCCTCTGAACCATGTTATCAGGTTTTGTCTGACCATCATCTACTGCTTTCTCCTGCTCTGAAGCATCTATACCCGTCGAACCATCGGCACTGGTCCTTACCCCAGGATGTTCCAGGCTCGCCCCAGGTTCTATTAGCTCCTGGGTTGCAGCAGAGGGCGTGTCTGCTGTTTGTTTAGCGGTCAGCTCATTGGCATGAGGGTTTTTATTGGCCTCCCTAGAGGGAACATTGCTGAGACCATGAGAACTGATACTGCTGAGGCATGAAGCCCTGCCATCAGCAGGAGCAGGTAGAGTCTCTCCTCGGTCCCGTCCATGCTCGTCTCCTGAAAGTGAGAGCAGGCTTTCCACGTGTGTAGAACTGGTTTGTTCACTGCGAAAGCTGCTGACAGTGCTGTTGGTGTCCCTGTCTGTGCCACTGCAGTAGCTCTCAGTGGAGCCACTACTATGGGTACTCAAACTCTTCAGGCTATCCACACTCTGCTCTCCTACCTGTGATTTTTCTCCTCCAGCAGAGCCTGTCCCACCACTACTCATGTCCACCTGGTAAAGTCCTGAGCTACCTTCCCCTGCTTCCCTGGAGGCGCAGCAAGCAACTTTGCGTTGTTCTTTGTGCCGGTGACGTTCTTCTCCAGAGGTAGAGGGTACAACTGGGTACTGATTGTAAAGCTGCTCTGTGTCACAGGTCCTCGGCCTGTGGGGTCTGGCAGCCTCTAGCTCGCACACAGGGTCAAGGCCACCTCTCCTGAGTGGAGGATACAAAGTAAAGTCTGGTAGACACGGGTCTGGAAAAGCAGAGCCTGCTGAGCTAGAGGTCCGAGGCAGGCCCCGAGAGCGGAGCTCCTTCCTAAAGGTCTGAGACTGCATGGAAACATGAGCAGTCAACTCTGTGTCACAGGATGAGTGTGACAGGCTGAAGTGATACGCAGAGGAGCTGCAGAGATCTCCAGCCTCCCTGGATAACTCTGAAGGACACAAGGAGGTCGATGGCTGCAAGGAGGCGAAGGAGTCATTGGGAACAAGGCAGTACATCTTTGTGTCTGAGAGCAGATCTGGAAAAACAAACAAGAAATAAAACATTAAGTCTTGACATAAACCTTTCAACGTGAAAAAGCTTCTTGTTTAGTTGTTTTACCATGATCATGACTGCAGCTCTCAACAAGAGTTAAACTGATATCATCTGAGATCTTTCCAACATCTCCTGCAATAATAGTAAGAAAGCAGCAATTAGAAGTCTAATCAATTATTAATTTTACAATCAAGATCCCAGACAAGTGGCCTCTACAGAGGAAAAAGAAATACAGTCATCTCATGCTTGGAAATCCAACCCAAGAAGAGGCCACAGTTATAGAAGCATCATTTTAAAAGAATAAAGCTATGAATGGTTCCAATTGGATTCATTGAGGATCTTCATTGTTGTTCCAAGAAACCTTTCTTACAAAGATCAAAATATTCAGATTTTGCACTGACAGTTTACCAAAAAAGGTCATAGCATATTTTTAAGCAACAGTCTAAGTGAACAATGAAAATGAGAAAAAAATAATAATTCCTAAATCACAAAAAGCTATCTAAAAAGGATAACTTATTGATTTATTAAAATGAGACATGAACCTCAAAGTAATGAGCGCAAAGCAAAGCTACACGTTACTTATTGTTTTCTCTGTGTTCCATTAAAACCTTTCCAGAGAAACAGTCCCATGCTAAGACTGACATTGTTTAGACAGACAGACAGACAGACAGACAGACAAGGCCTTATTGTCATCGTACAGAGCACAATGAAATTACATTTCAGAACACCCATTCAGAAGAAGACAGAACATAACAAAC
>JARVGW010000336.1:18122872-18134702 GCA_031762495.1 Anablepsoides rubrolineatus
TAGGTTTTAAAAGTAACTAAGTAAAAGTAAAAGTCACGATTTAAAAAAATACTTGGTAAAATACAAATCCTCAAAAATATTACTTAAGTACTGTAACTAAGTAAATGTACTTAGTTACTATAGACCTCTGCCTACATAAAGCTTTTCTACTACTTTTTGAAACTTATTAGATAATTTTACCCAATAATTTAGTTAAATCACAAATTTCAGCAGCCATTCAGCTCTGAGAAAATTACATTTGCCTTGTTTAGCTTGATTTTCTTTATATAGTTGAAGTCATTCAAATGTTATTCTGTGTTAATTTTTCAGAAATCTAGAAATTTGCAGTGCTTTCCAAACCAAATAAAAGCTATTACTTTCATATTATTTGTTTAAAGTCCAGGTATAAAGTAACAATGTAGAATTTGAAAATAAAGAAGTACAAGGAAAGTAAATTTATTCTAACATGTTTTTATACTATACTACATTCTTGGTAATATGCAAGTGTTAAATAAGTTCACTCAACATAAAAGTATCGATCAAGTACGACTTGAAAATCTTTCTTTCATAAAAAAAAAATAAACTGCAACAAAATGTATACAAAGCACAAAGTTTAACTTACAGAAAAAAGTGTTAAGTAAAAAAAAAAAAGCTCAAGTTTTTATGCTTTTAGATGAAATGTTTCACAAAACGTCTGCCTACAAATCTAGCTTCGCACTCTTCTCTGCAATCACTACAACCAAATACTGTGTTGGTGTGAACAGAAAGCTGTCACAGCTGGTTTGAGTGCATCATAAAAACAACAAAAATAAAACATTAATTCACTGTTTATCGAGCTCAGTTCTCGTTTGTACAGACAAAAGGTTCTAACCTTTTGTAGCAGTTCACTCCAAACTAAGAAAGAAGCTGTAGTTTGGAAGGGAACAAGACAAAACATCCCCACGGTTCTCCCAGGCAGTAATGTAGGAATTTGAAGGAACATTTCTCCATGTTTCCTGAGCAGAAAAAAGAAGAGCAGTCACTGCAGCCTGGCTTTCTTCTCAGGAGGAGGTTTACTCGGTGGAGCTGGGGCTGCTGACTTGGTGGCAAGTTCTCTCTCTTCTTGTTTCACAGCCTCCGCAGCAGGTTCAGGTTCCTTCTTTACCTCAACTGTAATATAAATACAGACATTTAGGAGAAAAACAACATTAGAATCAGAACAACATAAAAACATCAGTACTTTGATTATTACATTCAGAGAGACAGAAACTAAAATATAAATTCATACCTGGAATAGGTTTATCACCAGGTTTAGGCTGAAAACACAAACAGGGAAATATTAAAACCCACTTGTGTGAAAACAAACTACCTGAACAATACTGTAAATACAAAACCTTAAAGAAATAAACAGAAATTATATAAAAAAGTGTAAAATGCACCTGGTAGAAAGTTGGTGGAAATTTGGATCGGAGGTCCAAAAGGAGTGTGTCGACACGTTGCCTCTGGAACAGAGAACTAGGCTCTTCTTTCTTTTTAGACTTGGGTTTAGCCTTTTCTGTTGAAAAATCAAATGTTGATCAATAACTTTGACAGAGTTATCATCCGATAATAAAATGATGAACTGTTGGGGCTGAATATTCATAGCCTTGTAGATAGAAAAACTGTTGCTTTTTATGGTTTCATTTCATTGCAGGGACATCATCATAATTTTAGTAGAAGGACCACTTAAGTGTTTTAACTGTAACTAGTGAAGCGCTGAAGCTTGCTTTGAAAAGAGGTTCATTACTCGAAGATTTCCAAAACGATCCTCTTTGGCTCCATCTTGTGGCCAAAAGTATGAAAAGCCTCTTGAAACAACAAAATGAACAGCATCTTCACGAGTTGACAGCTGTTTTAGATCATGAGACATTTCTGTCTATCAGATCATCATTGTGCTGCTTTTAACTGATGTATTTTGTGGGTGAAAGAATAAAGTAATTGTTTGTGGTTAATTATAAATAAACTGAAAGTGTGCTATAGCATGATGCTCTTGTGACGTCGTGACATTTGGAAACATTAAATAATTGGGACCTTATTCACAACACAGATTGGAATGACACTTGTGCTGCAAGCTCTCTGCCTCCATGACTTTATATATTTACCCAGTGTATGCTTAATTTAAGTATCTTATGAGCATATAGTATTTACTGTATATTGTATTTTTTTTCCTTCTTCTGCCTTTTATTTTATGTATTGTATATTTTCTCTTCTATTGTATATAGTTATTTTGTTTTTAATTAAATTATTAAATTAAAAAATATATATATATATAGAAATAGCTTTTTAATTATAGTTTTTTCTTGGGAATACCGGTAGTGCTTATAAACTGCTAAAATAAACACATAAAGCTGTCTGGCTTTATGTCTTGCTGTAAGTCGTTCACTAGTTTGTTATATTTTGCGCAAATTTGCCACCAAAAAGCACCACATTCACTTCTTTATCAACATTTGAATCGGGTACAAAATCAGTGACACAACGTAGACACTTTCCAATCTTCGGACATCACTGATCATGTGACCTGCCAAACAAATCAAGCTCCAACACAGTGCTTCTCAAACAATGTGTTGTTTTATTTTTCAATATATGCGTCAGAGTTTCAACTTCAAACAGCCCACCAGTAACAACAACCAAAGGTTTGCTTTCAAACATTTACCTCTCTCTTCCTGATCCTTGAAGTGCCACCAGTATCCTTTGGATGGGTGATAACGACAATATGACATGGCCTCATCAAAAGCAGACTGGATACCGTGGACTGCAGAAAGCTAAATAATGCACATTTAAACAGACTGGTCATATAAATGTGCCTTATCAATAATACAGAGTATTCAATATACAGTAAAATAATGTTCACCACTCTGGAGCTGATGACTGTTCCGAGGTCTGGGGCCTGATACACCACTCCTGCTATGATGTAATAGTCAGCCAAGGGAATCACTGCAGATTGAATGCACAGAGGTGGAGACATGTTTTAATGTAATCAAAGTCATAAACATTCAAATTCCATCCAGAAAGTAAGTAAATTTTATTTTTATAGCAATTCTCACAAATAGACGTCACAAAGTGCTGCACAAGGAGCAAAAATAAATAAATAAATACATCAAGTAATACATTTAGCTAAAAGCTTGTCTGAACAACAGTGTCTTAAGCTGCATTTTAAAGAAGTCAACAGAGTCAGCCTCACAGAGACACAGGGGCAAGGTGTTCCACAATCCAGGGGCTCTAGCTTCAAAACACAGGTCCCCTCAACTCTTAAACCTGGGTTTAAGACTTGAGGAGATTTTGGCCTGAAGACCAAAGATTGCATCCAGAAGAATACTGAGTCAACATTTCTGTAATATACTGAGGGGCCTGTCCATTAAGACCTCTAAAAGTCAATTCTGAATTTGACAGGTAGTCCATGTAATTCTGTTAATGCCTGCTAAAAGCCTCACTGCAGCGTTCTGTACCAACTGTAAATGAGTGACGGCAGATTTGTAAAACAAATAAAAAGAGTTACAAAAGTATAAACAAGAGGTGATAAAATCATGAATAATCATCTCCAGGTCCGATTTAGTTAACATAGTCTTTAATTTTGAGATATTTCTCAGGTAATACTGGAACAATTTCTAACCAAACTTAAATGGTTGTCCAGAGACTGGTCAAATAAAACACCACGGTTTGTGGGACTGGATGAGGAGGAGTTCAGAGAACTGAGGTGTTGTTTGATCAAAGGAACGTTTTGCTCAGAAGCAAACGCTGATATTGGACCTAATACTGAGATCTGTGGAACACCATGTAACAGAGGAGACATAGCAGACATTGTTTTATGTAGAAAAACTCTAGGTCTGACCACAGGATCAAACCCAGGCCAGGACCTTCTTGCTGTGAAGCATCAGTACTCACCAATGAACCATCATGCTGCATACATTATATGGCTTGAGAACATACACAATACTCATCCAACCCTCTCCACTCTCTCTCACACACACACACACATACATACACACACACACACACACACACACATACATACACATACACACACACACACAAAGAGTAAAAAGTCTGTCACTTTTTAACTTTGCCATAAAATATTTGCAGCTCACCCTGTGTTGGTGTCTGCCTCTGCTGTTTACGGATTATGTAAAGAATTGGCTCCTGTGCATGAAGAAGGATGTACTCCACTCCCACCATCTGACTAAAAATGGAACAACACAGTGTCAAACAACACAGATGTGCAGCTGTGTGGAAAAATACAGACGGCCTTTCCCAATCAGTGGCTACACCCTCGCCCTACTACTCTCGCTGTGAAGCACACTTGCACTAGCTGAACTGAGTCCCCTTGTTGGTGCCGTAAAGTGTAATTATTATAAACCCTCCGCTTTTGAGACGGCCTCCCCTCCCACTACCGGAACAGGAAGCTGTGGTCACCATGGGAAATATATGTTGGGAAATAGAAACAGCGCTGGGTGAACCAATATTTTTTTTGTAAATATGGGGTCCAAAAAAATTAGATTTTATATGTGAGGGGGGATAATTACTGTGATGCCTATGGGCTATTTGTCATTTAAAAAAAGTCAAAATATACATTTTAAAAACATTTACAAAAAACAACCTCTCAGTTTTAAAGCCTCTATGGATTTTAAATCAGTTTTTTTTTTTGCTTGTTGATGTTTACTTTTATGAACAAAAACTGTAATTATGAATAACCAAAACTGGAAATAAAGACTACAAAAAGCACAATTACAAACTACTACTGTACCATTATCCCACACTGTTCAGTTCTTTGTGACATATTAGTTTTAACAAATATGATTTTGGTCTGTAAGAGGAAAAACCTTCCAGTAAAAATCACATCCTGTTCTATAAACCAGGGCAGAAGAGTCATTTGCAGCTTCAGAAGTAGACTGGTAGCTGAGAGTATTTATTTATTTCATAAAACAAGTTCATTAAAAATCAAAGTAAATCAATTATTGAATGAACAGGGGGCAAAAAGAAGAATAAAATCATCTGCCCCTAATAAAAAAACAACTTACAGCTTGCATCTGTGCAGCACTCCCAATGCAGGAATAAAAACACAAAAATATACAGAGATGGATCTTTTTAGACAAAGTGAGTGGTTCATCCAAACAGGTCTGTCCAGCCAGAGAGACAAACATTGAGCTGCACATTAGTTCTTGTGTGTGTGTGCATTTGTGCATGTGTGTGTTTTAGCGTGAGAAATGCAAAGTGTGTGTGTGTGCACATCCTAAAATGCGTGTGTCTCACAGTCAATGCATGAGACTTAATCCTGAGTCAGAGAATCCTGGAATGTCTGTGTATAAAATAAAATAGTTTTTGCCATGTCTCAATGAATATAAAAGTGTATTTTTACATATTATTTGAGTGATGTGATGTGATGTAATGTTGAACACATAAAATAAATTTATTTTATAACAGAACTTTAACCACAACACCAACTCAAAACCCACAAAGGGCTGCGAGGCTCGAACCCCCTTTATGTGGTTGTGACACTCAAAATGAAACGATGACGTAGCCCACTGAATCCGAGGCCTCGTTTGTCATCAGTCACGTGATTTTCACGGTATTGACACACGCCTCGAACCAGGGCTTCATCTGGCACACCCCTTTTTGCTTGACACAGGCTCCGAGGGATCACATCACTAGTAGCCACTGATTGGGAAAGGCCCAGAATATCAGACCTTCACCAAATATTCCAACATGGAAAACTTAGTCGGTGGAGCTGGGGCTGTCAACTTCTTGTCTACGTTGAAGTTGGAATTTTAAAAACCAATTGGAAGCCTCTTTAAGTATGTACATACTGTAATGCTAACAAACGGATTGATTATATAACTTTTTTAGTAATTTACACACAAAAAACTAATTTAATAAGTTGGCATAAGTTGTCTAAACTTTCAAATGATGAAAATACTGAATGTCTCATCATTTGTGGAACATTGTAAATTCTATTTACAACTATTATTATTGTACTTCTACAAAGTTAATTTGTATTTATATGAAGTCTGTATGTTTAATCTTTCCACAGACTGTATGCAAGTGTACTGATAAAAGGAAAAAAACTGTGGTTCTACCAGTGCAATCTGTGTAGTAATGGATACAACAGTTTCATCCTTCGTATAACAAACTTACTTGAGATGTTCCAGAGTCAGCCGCTGCATCTTCACTAACTCATTATTGCAGGTTCGGTCGTAAAATGGGTTGCTTCTCTCAGAGAAGTAATCCAGAACATTTCCAGGATTTAAAATTGGCACCCAACCACTGTCCACCCAGGATATCCCAAGAAGATTGTCTGTAAGTCAACGAGAAGCCACCATTTTTAAGACAACAAAACTGATTAGCAGCACACAGGATGTTCTCTTTTAAGGACATTTACAACCTTTATACATCAACATCACATTTTGTGTTTATATATCCAGATTTGTTTTTGTTTCAGCCAGGACCCCGACATGATAAACCAACAGTAATCCCATTAGAATAGTTAAATACCCAATATGTATAGATCCATTTGTTAAGAAATTTCAATAAATTCAGACCTATTCTTTTGATCTCTTTGGCTTGGTAAGCCACAGCCAGAGCAAAGTATCTCAGTTAAATATAAGTCTGAAATTAACTCCTTTTCCTATTCTGTATTGATACTTTTTGTGACGATAATGCGTTAAGCAACAAACAAATAACAAGAAAGTTATTATTTTCAGAGACCCGGTAATTCTTTGTGTTAGCTGAATTGCTAATCCATGCTATGTTGCTAAACGTAGAAGTATGTTTGTACCAAGTCAAGAGAAAATCCGGTAACATGACGTTCGTTTTTTCACTTATAAACATCAACACCACTAATATAAGCTGTAAATAACTTTCTGACAAACAATAAAACGAAGATAGTCTCACCTCTGAAATCTACCGACGCCATGATGTAAATAAACGGTCTCTGAAATATTACGTTTTCACAAGTCCAGGGTCGCAGCTTAATGACGTCATCATATAGAAATTGTCGTGTGAAGTGTTTTTTATATACAAAATAAGTCAAACATTTACTAAATTATATACTTAATAGTTTAACTTTTACACCTTCTATTGTTTATTTACAGTTAGGCCTAATACACATGCTTAAAAACAGTATTTTGCAATATATTGTGGTCCAGACCATCTAAAAGTCTAGGTCAGGGAGCAATTTGCAAGATATATATGTAGTTTCTATTTTTGCTTCTTTTCAAATAAAATAGTTCCTCTCACTAAATGCCTTTCAGATAGGCTGCTTTGAAGCTTGACTGTCGGTAGCTCATCCTCAAATTTTGAAGTCTTTCTACAGCCTTTCCCCTCATTGAAAGGGGAGGTCTTATAAATTTATACATTTCTAATGTTTCAAAATTTTCCAATGTGTTGTAAACAGTATGAGAGACAAACTTGGGACAGTAAATTTCAGATAGAATGGTTTTAAAAAGAGGGTACAAAGAGCCTTAATCTGTGCTAGGCACAGTTTCATGCAACATTTGATTCTACATTGAGCTGACTTTACTAAAACCAAGCTTGCAAAATTATCTGACAATGTCCCCTCTGTGTAAACAGTGCCAACAGGCCACAGAAAATTATTCACACATGTTTTGGAGCAGTCCCTTCTGCTTTCAAAGATTTCCCACATTGTCTAATGTAACCTAATTGGAGAGAATTTTCCTCTTCTGTCTCGTTTGGAGTATGACTTATTTAACTTGATCTTTTACCTGCTAAAACAATCTTAATTGCTTTCATAACTCAGCTGGCCAGGAGGCTAATACTGTTAAATATAAATACTGCAGCTCCTCCTACTTATACAAGCTAGAGGTTCTTTTCCTTAACTGGATAAAAACCAGACTGATTTTAGCCAGTAAAGCGGGATTTTTTCCAATTCTTTTCTGTCATGTTTTAAAGGAGGCTATAGAGTGTCAGATAATTTTGAACCAAGAGCCACGGTGAAGACAAACTCTTGGGGATTGTCAGGATGTGCAGCAGAATTGCTGGTACAGCCCAAACCTTAAAACCAACCAAACCTTACTGACCTACACAAGGTGAGGTCAGTAAAAAAGGTCAGGTTGATTCTGGCTGACCCTGATCACCCACTCCATGGTGAGTTCAGGCTGCTTTCATCCAGATGCAGGTATTTATAGGACAAACAGGTTAAAAAAAACTCATTTTTCTCTACAGAAACCAGACTTCTTAGTGAACATTGGTGATTTTTTTTTGTGTGTGCTGCTTTTTAATGTTTTCTTGTGTATGAATGCAACTAATTGCCCCTCAGGGATAATAAAGATTCTTGAATTTGATTGATGTGGTTTGACATGTGGATATATGCATGTACATAAAGTGTCACTGATTTTTTTGCACTATTCATTTTTAGCTTAGCATTTTCATGTATATTTTTTTCTGCTGTTTGTCATTCATTAGTCTGTCACAGGTATGGGATGTTGTTCATGATATAACATGTTGAAAATCAATTCCAAAGTTTCTAGAATAAAGTGATTGGTCTGCTGAGTTAATCATCACACTGCCGCCACTGTGTTGACAGTTTTTTTTAGTGTTGCGTTTGCCTCTGTGCATTATGGGTAAACACCTCTACTATGGCCTTATGTGTCCTAAAGACACTGGACCTGAAATATTGTGGTTCATTTAGGTGAAACTTTACATACCTGTCATGCTGCCATGTTGTGTGTGTGGATGTGTTTTAAGAAAATTGTTGTTTTTTTTCAACCCTTCCAAACAAGCCATACTCATTCAGCCCTTTCTAACTGTCCTGTCATAAACTTCAACCTTTAACCTGCTAACTGAGATATGTAAAGTATGAGATGGAGGTCTTTGTTAGCTTTATGAACATTATGAGTTCTGACTATTGTGGTAAATTTGCAGGGAAAATTAAAAGAGGGATGATATTTTTCTCCTGACTCTGATTCGTCTGTATTCTGCCACAAAAAACGGCCTCATGTTTTTATCACCTGCTGTCAAAGGTGAATTAGTGCAACTATGTTTTTGTGGTTGTGTGTTCATTTATGCCCCTTTTCCACTAGTGCCACTTTGTGTAGTGTCTGTATGGTTCGGTACGGTTCGAATCCATTTCCATCAGGCCAGATTCATGGAACCAGCCCTTTTATAGTACCTACTTTTTTGTGGTTCCAAGTGGTCCCAGTCAGCACCAAAATGTAACATCAGAACACTGTTCGTCACTGATTGGTTAGAGGGAGGAGTCACTGGTTGCGTCTGAGCTGCCTTTACAACAACAACTCGAGGCGCCATTTTTTTCAATTGTAGCAGCAACGTTAGTCGTGTTTCCATCCAACTTTAATTAAAATTTTTAGTGAATTTTTACAATTTCAGAACTTATTTGGCAAATGTGTTTCCATCTCTCATTTTGCGCATCAACTTAAAAAAAAAACCCAAAACCACCTCCACCAACCGCCCAAAACACACCACTGGAACCAGACTGGAACGTCAATGGAAAAGCACCTGAACTGACTCATTCCAACACTGACCATACCAACAAGTGGCACTAGTGGAAAAATGGGCATTAGCTTTCTGTTAGCAAAATATCTCATGAACTAGTAGACAGATTTTAAAACAAAATTCTCCAAGTATTTATTGTATTTACTGCATACATCTCCTTCTTTGTCTTTTGGCTGCTCCCTTATCAGCAGACGTTACAACAGATCTTCTGCCTTCAAGTCCAGTTTCTGCAGGATAACAGCACTGAAGGCGATATGTTAACCCAGATCCCAATTGATAGGGTAAATCTGTTGTTCAATCCAGTAAGGCAGTGGTGTCATTGGATGTATATGTTGTAGCAGTTGTAAGGAAAATAGGAGATAACGGTTAAATTTACAAACTTTATTACAGCCACTGTGCAGACAACATTACAGAATACAACTTTGTCTCATGTTTTCTGTATCTTGCTCTGTTATTTTCTACTAACACAGTCTGTTCTGCCCTAAACTGTCTCAGCAGCATCCTCAAGGGTCAAAAAAACAATAACAGCAACAGAATGTAGAGATTCCTACCTCTACTCTTCCTTTCACAGGCTGGAGTCACTAATTACCTTCACAGGTTTCCTATTTGGCTGCCTGAAGATCATCACATAAAAGGAGAGGCTTCACATCAGGACAGCGCTAGAACAAAAGAGACTCTGGGTATGACTCTGTCTGGCTTTAGTAAAATTACTGTCTGATTATTCTAATGTTTATATTTTTGCTTACCTGCAGTACTTACCAGTCGTTGTCCTCCTCCGTCCTCCTGTGGTGATCTGGCTCTTCAAAGAACTCCTCCTAAACTAAGGCTCTCTGGTCCCAAATCTTTGGTCTGTCTCTCCTCGTGGATCCTGGAAGATCAACACAACATGGACACTGTAAATACATGCACCTGGACCTTCTTGTAAATACTTCACTGGATATCTCCTTCCTCACTCTCAACCCCGTAAGTGAAGAACAACTCAATATTAAAAGCTCCTTCATCTAATACAAGACCTACCTGAATACTTCCCTGTGCTCTCCTCCTCCTCGCAGACTGGATATCTCACGACGTCTTCACCTTACCACTAAAGCCACAATAAAAATTTGTTTAACATTTTATTCTGACTCTCTGTGCTGTCCTGAACCATTTACCTTTGACGTCCGGGTTCTGAACGTAACACAGAACATAAATTCGTTCTCTGTTAACACAACAGTATTCCACCCACTTGGCCGCCTGCTTGCTTTACCGGCTTCTGCCTTTCAAGGTCACAGGGGTCACTGCTGTTCATGTCCAGCAGTCAGTGTGTGAGGGTCTGGGGCAGGGTACTGGACAGGCCGCAAGTCCATCACAGGCTATATTGTTCAATATCTTGCTGTATTTGGACGAAATATTTATTCATGCAGAAATTGCAACATTCTATCTTTCTAAAAGTTGATATTCTGTGGTGGGCAACACTAATCTAAAAATTTGTTTCACTATCTCTAAAACACTAACTCAAATATTTAGGTCCCCTAATTCTAAAGCACTAACACACTGAAAAATTTAGCCAAAGCTAATTCTAAAGCACTAAAATAATCCAGTCAACCCATGAACATTCTTCAATAGCAACATGAGTCATATTGCCATGCTGCTCTAACTTATCATTGACATCCCACAGCCATTATTGGGTTCATATATTGTCAATATATTGTCAGTGGATAAGTGACACACAAAATGTGTGACAGCTTTCACCCTCAGCTGTTGACGTTGATCAATAACATTTATAGACCTCAGTTAGTGCTTCTAAATTTAGCCTATAAATTTAGCAAGTGCTAATCCACTAATAAATTTTAAAAATAGCAAAAGCCCTAAAGCACTAATCAGGAAATTAGTTCCCCTATTAGTGCTTTATTGCTTTAGGGGAATATGCCCACCCTGCTGATATTAAATAAAGGCCTGACATTCAGGAATGCAAATTTGCAGACGCCTTGCCAGAGTTTCACACAAAAATCATCTTCTAATGGTGAATAATGGAGTTATAACAGTTTTGGTCAAAAGTTTGAAATTAAATTATGTGCGATATCCTGATTTTGGGAAATCTTGTGAGGAGAGCTCAGATAACACGCCAAATCATACCTCATCATGAAAGGCGTCCGCATATTTTGCATTCCTTCAATAAATGGCCTTTTTAAATATCAGCTTTTAGAAAGATAAATGTTGCAAGTTCTACATGATCAAACTATTTAGTTCAAATACAGCAAGGTATTCAACAATAAGACCATGAAATATTGAGAAAGCCATAAATCTCCCAATCCATATACAAATTTAATAATTAAAAACTGTTTACAGTTTTCCTTTTTTCTATTCACTTAAGGTAATCTCAAAACAA
>JARVGW010000336.1:18138231-18149444 GCA_031762495.1 Anablepsoides rubrolineatus
AAAAGCCACAATTAAAACACAATAAAAAGCAATTAACTAAAAGCCTGTCTGAATAAAAACGTCTTAAGATGTTTCTTTATTTCTTTGTTGTAACAATGATTCTTGGCAATAAATCCTATGATTGGCAGGACCTGGAGGTACCAGAAACTCAAAACAAGTGTCAACAGCAAAATAAGCTGTTTGGAAGAGAGGCTTTGGCAAATATTTCATGTGCACCCACTCAGCTCTACTGCTCATCCCACAAATGTATGTTCCTTACAAATGTGGCTTATGAGAGAAATTAACAGACTTTCCAACAGTGTAAGATTTATCACCATGAAGCATAGTTACAACAAAGAAATAATCCACCAGACACAAATTTCCTTAATATTTGTGCGAATTAGGCTATATGTTATGTTAATTATGAGGAGACATTTCAAATATAAAGCAAATTGTTTTTAATGTGTTTGGCACTTTGTTCACTGTGCAACCAGCATAAGACACAGTATAATTTGGGTAAATATCACATTTGATGCGGTGAAGTGAATTGCCAAGTGAAAGATTTCTCTTAGGGGGAAAAAAAACGACTTTTGCAAATAAATTGTGACTGGAGAGGCAAAAAAATAATAATCATAAAGCAGGCATGTTGCAGGTTATTTCAGGAACAATGTGAAGCTCCATCTGATTCCTCACTCAGACTGACCTTGATGAATATTTCAAGTGTGTGAAATTAAGCCAGCTAAGAATCTGAAGCTGCTCAGGTGCTGTGGTATAGACAAACAATCTGGGTTAAAATGGCTCATATTCTCCTTTAAGAACTGGTTATAAACTGTAAAATCATCAGTGAGCTGGTTGCACTTCCTTTGGCACAGTGTGTTTCTGCAGTGCACTATAGCTGCTTCATGCATCTTTGATTCTCTTCTGTACACATTGTGTCCAATCATTTTACAATAACAGTGCACATGATGACATCCTACACATGCATCACTTGCCATGGAGAGTGAGCTGCTGCTAATGGTCCTGATGCTGAGGATGCTCGGCCAGACTGATTGCTGCTATGATGACACAGCATTTATTAACCCTACCCTAACCTTGGTGCCAGCAGCAAACAGGGGAGGATCCATGCCTGTGCTGAGTCACAAGGAGCACAGTGAATATACTCACGGTGCAGAGGAGGAACCGGGTGCTCCTCGATCTCCCGCAGGCCCATCTCCTCCTTAACGCCGCACCGTTGGCTGACATAATTAGACGGAAAAATACCAACTCGGTCCGCGATCATACCGGTCCACCAGCCCTCATCTCCAGACACCAGGGAGTCCTGGGAGAGGACCTCCACCAGGTCTCCTTTGCGGAGGCTGAGCTCATCGTCCGCGGTGGCTTCATAGTCGAACACGGCGGTCCAGACGGCGGGTTCCGCATCCTCCTGCGCGGAGCCGCCGCCGCCGCCGCGCCGGTCCGGTTCGGGCCAGCGGAACACATCTGCCTCTGCGTCCTGCCACGGTGACGCCGCCTTGGGACTCAGGCTGTTGTCCACAGCGGGTTTGAAGACGTCCATGGACGCGATCCATGGGGCTGCTCCACCCGAGGATGAGCCAGGGTCCTGCTATGCGTCCTCGCACAAAGCTACAAACTTCGACCACCACGCTGCAGCATCGTCCGCCTGCAAGCCCCCCACCCCGTGGAGCGCATCAACCTCCCAGCAGCTGCAGCCTGGTGCTTCTCTGGGCTCCACGCTGCACCCAATCAGCGCAGGAACCCCTCAGACGCAGCGCTCTGCACCTTGAGCCAATCCGGACAGCAGGCATATATTTCCCCCGAATTCTTATTGGTGCAGAGACACGTCAGTAAAGCTCAGCTCCCGCCCCCCGCTCTACATCAAACGTTGCAAACTCCTACCTCAGGCAAGAGAGGCTGCAGGCTGCAGCAATACCCGTCTCACCTCAGGAGATAAATCTTGTGCCAGCAGCTCAGATTGAATCTGAATGTGCATAATATGAAATTGAATGCATTGGTTTGAAAATAAATTTTACCAAATTGAAACTGAATTTAATGATTTGAAACTAAATTTAAAGTTTTGAATTTGAATTAATTTGCTTTCAATCTGTATTTTGGTCTATTAATAATTCAGTTTGACTACTTTCACTTTCAGTTTCATAATTCAATTTCAGTTCCAAAAGTCTTTTTTGTGTCACATGATCCTTGAGAAAGCCAGCCAGAGTAATCAAACACAGATCCACAGATTTATGTTTCACTTTGGTTAAGTTTCTCTTCTGTATGTAACAGAGTTGATGCAATCCACCATAAAAATGACAAAAACAGACCGTTGTTTATTGCAGCGATTAATTTTACCTATATGTTGAAAATGTTACATTTACATGGTAAATGGTACTGAACTTATATAGCAGTTTTTAAGTCCAGACCCCCAAAGCGCTTTACACTTAAGACATTCACCCAGTCACACACACATTCACACACTGATGATGGTAAGCTACACTGTAGCCACAGCTGCCCTGGGGCACACTGACAGAAGTGAGGCTGCCATGCAGGCGCCACCGAACCCTCTGACCACCATCAGTAAGCGAGTCTTGCCCAACGACATATCACATCATGGATCACATATTGATCAGATGCTGCAGCTGACTGATCCATGACGGGATGTAAATGTAACATTTTATATAGGTAAAAGGTATATAGGTATAGGGGTGTCCAAACATTTTGACACATGGGCCAAAATTATAAAGTCAAAAAATATTTTTCCTTTTACCTGCTCAACAATAAACTAAGCATTGAATACTTTTATTAAACAAATAAAGTAGTCAGATTTATTGCTGGAAATGGATGCGTAAATTAATCTAGATCCAGAACTTTAAAAAGTGTTTTGCAGGTTTCGCTTATTGAAAGAAATTTTGCAATTTTCTAGGTTTCAATTGGGGGAAAAAATAACTCAATTTTGTCAATTCTGATCAATAAAATCAGGATTTAGGTCACTCTTTAGTTGAAATGCTTACTGTATATTCAGACGAATTTAATAAATTAATTAAAAGCAGATTGGAGGGCAGCAAAACCAGCTTTTGAGAAGTCACTAGATATGGAAAAAGCTATGAGTCTGGTTATTTAAAGACAAATAATTGGTATTGTTGCCAACATTTTACTTTGTGATAAATTTGCCCTAATAATAAATAGAAAGTCTCCATCTATATCAAACACATGTGCTGGGAGGACAAATTTGTAAACAAATTAGTATAATTCTCAGGGGCCACACAAAATCAGTTTAGAGGCCACAAATGGCCCCCGAGCCACACTTTGGACATCCCCGTCCTACCCAATCTCACAAAAAACAAACAAACAAACAAACAAACAAACATGCCCAGGGTTTTCTTTCATTCAAACATCTTTTATTTACTTGTTACACCCCCTCAAAAACAAGAAAAGAAACAAAACATAATCAAAAAATTCAACTAAAGCTTGAAATCCATGCACAATTTCCTGAAACAAATAACAGAATTCATTGCAAGAAAAAGGTCAACATAACTAGCAATCAAATGAACAGTCCTCTTTAAGTTCTCACAAACACAATGTTGATGATTCAGAGCAACTGACTTTAGTTTGAACAGACATCTGAATTCATTTGCAGCAGTAATAATTGTAATTTTTTAGTTAAACAGCACAGTTTCAACACAGTAAAATCTCCTTTGATTGGTCTTCCTGAAGGAAAAAAAACGAGAATAAATGACATCAGGACCCCACACTCTCTTCACTTCACCTCCTGACACGTTTAAAACTAATATTTAAGCTTGCTCAAATGTTTGAGTCAATGCAATGAAATACAAAAAAGATGGAAAAAGCAAATAAATGTATAGAAATGTAAAAACTTGAAGTGATTTTAATTTTAAAGCTCACAATGTCAAAAACTAAATGATGTGGTTCCCAACGTTTTTAGCTAAATTTTGACTTATCATTTCAAATATTTTTACCTATTTATGATCACTGTTTGTATTTCTTTTCAGGTACGGCTACATATGCTACCAAATATGTTTTGTAGCACAATGATCTTCAATTCAAATTTAGTTAGGACCCACTTAAAAATGGTCCAAATGTTTTTTCAGGCCTGTACCTCTCTATTGTGGGCCAGATGTAGCAGATGTAAAGCTGTGCAAACTAAAATAAATGACTTAAAATGCTAGAAAAGCTGTGCTGCATAAAATAAATTACTTAAATATGTGCAAGTAAAAACACACACACACAGACACACACACAAATATATAAATGTAATTCTGAAATTTCCTGTAAATCCAGACTGATTTTTACTGAAATCAGTCTAGATTCAAATAAGACTTCATTTGGGTCTGGATCAGGGTCATGGTTTGTTGTTTAAAGATCCTTACTGTAGATTTGATCTAGCCCCCTCTTAATGATCCATTACACACATTATGGTCCAGACCCCATGGGAACCACTGCCACTAGCTACAATAACAAATACGTAACAACTTTGACTGCATGGAGTCAAAAGTTTGAGACATCATCCATCAATCTTTTAAGGATTTTTAAATAAAGACGAAAGGATGAGAAATTAAACTATAAGCTGGCAAAGTAAAATATCAAAAGTGAAATTAATTTACCTATTTTCATCTGATATTATCGGACTAACATTTAGCCCACTTTTAAAAGCTGGCATTCTTGTTCTCACTTTGAATATAGTGACTTAAAATGTGAAACAATAAGTCAGATTTAAAGATAACTTGTTCAAAAGAAATGATCATAAAATTATTTTAGGAAAATAGTTTGAAAAAGGTCCTCATCATTTTCCTTTACAGTCAAACCTTCCTCAGCACAAATTCACATCATTACAGTGGAAAGCTTTTAAATATTGAAGTTTTAGGAAAAACTTTTTTAAAAGTAAATAATCTGTAAATAATCTTCAATTATCAGTTAACCTGAATAAATAAATGTTTTTCTACAGTGGATCTGCTGTTTGTTGATTTATATAAAAAAATGACATCTGATTTTAGAATATTCAGAAGTTTGCAAAAAGGTAAACAGTGCAGTTCATCTTCTCTTGGCTTCTTCAACATCAGGCAGAAAAAGAAAACTGTATTCAGTTTGGGACAACTCATATTGTGCTTTTTTCTTTTCTTTTGAAATAGCAGCATTATTAAAGTTTTATGAAGCTCACATTTGGAAAATGCTGTCATCCTGTTTTATGAACCTCTGTAGAAGGAGAAGGAACAAGCTGATGTCAAACATCAGCTTTGGAACATTTTGTTGTTATTTTGCAGTGGTGGGCACAGCTAACCAAAACAATACCTTCATGAACCACTAATCCACTAAACAAGAATTTTTAGCTCCGCTAACGCTAATACGTTCAACAGATTAAACCAAATTGTGGAAGCTAATGCTAATCACTAAGAAGACTGTTACTCTATCTGTGTCACAAACCCAAATTCAGGGGCTGCATCCTTCGAAGGCCAATTGAAACAAAGCGAAACACAGAAGTCTGTGCAAATTCCTCCACAAAATGCAGCCTCCTTTCAACCTGATAGAACATTTTTTGAGTAAATGCACGTAGCAGAACCGAACTTTTCTGGGTCACTGAATAAATGCAAAGAGCTTTGGCTAGAAACACCGAATTTATAAGGCTTAAAAAACATTTTAATTTAGTGCAAATGCAGTGGGTTTGTATAACATCAATTTATTAGATTAATTTGTATGGATTGCAATGGCATTTCCATATGAACCTCAGTGTTTATATCACCATAGACGTGAGTGCAGCTGCTTCACATATGTGCATTTGTAACCATTTTTAACTGTAAAATGGTCTATTTGAGGGAAAGGTCCGGTGCATACTTCACTACCCACCCTATCCAAAGATGCATTACCAGCTGATCAGGAGATTTTTTTTTTTTGCTTGTAAAAGCGAGTCAGGTGTAAAAATCTGGTGGTACAAAACTGAAAGTTTAAAGTGGTTGTGTTGTCATTTGCATAGAGGTGTTTATTTAATATTCTTATCAAAGATCACTGTAAACAAGTCCTTATGAAGGGGGGGGGGGTCCCTTAGTTTGTTATGTGCTGCCTTTAAGTTAATTTTATTAATTTATAACATTAATAAAATTATTAATATTTAGCTCATTTCATCATTTCTGATTTATCACAGTTGTAGGCGACAGGACATATTCCAGGGTGATGGCGTGAACAAAGCAAAGTTTAGACCGGTCAAATTCACAACCACTGCCTTCCAGTTTTTAGTCATCAAAGGGTCCGGACAGGTGGATGCAGCCCCTGAATTTGGACACAGTCAATCATCTCCTTCCAGTAGAAAACTGGTGGGACTGATGCAAACCTGCTGTTAGTTTTCAATTGGTTTAATCTGTAGGTGAGTGGGATCATCTGTGGCAATCCAAACCAGAGTTACAGCTCTGTGTCTAACTTGGGATATTTCCAGTGCAACACTTTCAGAATAAAAGCATTTCTTTGATCAAGTTTGTATTGTTATCAATATTGTTTGTTTAATCTTTTTTGCTGGACTTAAAATTAGTGGAACCTAATTTAGAGGAAGCTAATCAGTCCAATAACAGTTTCCAATCTTAGCAAAAAAGTGAATTCACTAAATATGAAGCTAGTTTTGCTGTTTGTGGATTAGGGGAACTGTGCCCATCACTGTTGTTTTGACATCTCATACTTGGCCAAGAAAACATAGTCATTCAATAAAATGTTGCACAAAAACAAATTGAATAAAAACACATGAAATCTTCTCTAACAGCAAGTCTAATGTCTGCACAGATCATATCACAGATGAAGAAGGAAACTAAACATATATATTTTTTCCTGATAAATGTTTTCCTATTTGTTACAGAATTAGAACAAAAATAATGGAAACAAATGAACTGTGCACTTTTGAAGACCCAGCACATCACCTGTGTTTTTTGTGTTGATTGCTGTTTGACAAACTTAAAATGTTTCCTGGCGCAGAATTGAAACGAGATGGAAAGAAAGTGATGCTCAAAAATCAAACCACACCTTCACTGGCTCGGAAGAACCGACTGCAGAAAACATGGAGATAAGATGAGACATTAAGTGTTGTCATGCTGCCACCTTTCTACTGCACAACCCAGTCACTAAAACGTCTGTACATAATGTGGAGTTTGTCTTCCTCACCCCTCCTGCACAGCTGCTCTATACCCATCAACTGTTCTTGAATGTGTTCATCTGTGAGACAAATAGTGAGGGGAAAGACAGAGTAAAGTGAGGAGGAGGGGTCAGTTGAACAGTGCATCCAATTCAGCTACAAGATGTGCTCACACCACTGCTCACCACAAAGGAAGAACACCGAGAGAGAGGAGGACCATGAGGAGGAGGTACAACCACAGGGACTGGAGGTTACCATCCCTCTTGTGGACATCCAGTGTCACTGCCACTTAGTTTTATTTATTTAAGTTTTTTAATATTTATATTTTGAACCAAATGTTGCACGTCAACTCTTTGGTAATCTCCTTGGTGATTTTTAAATCTGAAAAAAACTGACTGATCACATACAAATATTTATTTAATGCATAATCCCATTTCAAACAAATAATTAGGACATTATGTAAAATGTAAGGATAAAATAATCCATCCATCCACCCTCTGTACATGCCTCTCCTTTCCAGCCGCAGGGCCGTTGGTGTATATAATTTTATATTATTATTTTTTAATCACAATGAAACATAATAAACTCTTAAAAGTTTAAGAAACTGCATCACTTTTGGGAAAAAGTGTCATTTTAAATTAGATGGCTCTTTTTAAAGAGCTCCAGCAGTTTCCCACCATGAAGCATCTGCTCTTCTTTTAACTAAAGGCTGTAAACGTCTAAGACCTCTGAGCTATTATGAACTATAGGTGATGGGACACTGGCCCAACCTTTTTTAAAGGTTTTGCTGCCATTTGTCCATGTTTACTTAGTTCCACCATGAATAAAAGAACGGATCTATGAGATTAGCAAATCATAGCAGTTTTGGTTTTTTTACATTTTACAAAATATCCCAACTTTTCTTTGGAATTAGGTTGTAAATTATAGGCTTTTTATGCCGCTTCTGTGAGTTTTGGAAAAATATATCTCTCATTTTAATAACAAAGCACCAGTCTTGTGTCAATCTGGGCTCCAACCTGAAGCCTCAGAACTACAAGCTGCATTAATTATTAACCAGTTTCATGGAAATTTGTGCTTGCTGTGATGTGACATTACTGCATTCCATAAACAATGCAATGTGTGTGTGTGTGTGTGTGTGTGTATATATAAATATATATACAGCTCTGGATTTTACTCTTTATATGTATATGTTTGAGTAAAAATAACATTTTTTTTATTTTATTCTATGAACTACTGACATGTCTCCGAGATTCCAAGCAAAAATCTAGTATTTATTTGCAAAAAATGAGAAATGGTCCAAATGAAACATGCAGTGCTTTCAGACCTGAAATAATGAAAACAAGTTCATATTAATTTAGAAACAACAATACTAATGTTTTAACTGAGGAAGAGTTCAGAAATCAATATTTGGTGGAATGCTTTCCACTAAATACAGGAAATACTGGATCTACAACAAAGTCACTTTTAGGGTCAAATCGAGTCAAGATGGCTCTTAAAGCTAACTGACACAAACATGGCTGAAATAAATCAGTTTGACGGACATTGTGCTAGAATATAGTGTGGTTGTAGCTGAGAGTCATTCACACTCCTAGTGCTACTCATTTTGCACAAGATCTTTGCTTCAAACCTTGGCAATGACTGCTTTTAATTAAACTTTAAAAATACAACTGATAAACCTTTGCATTCAGTTTCAATTAGGAAACTTGAAACATGGCTGCCACACCACCACCACACAAAAAGACTATAACTTAATTTTACAGCTACTGAGGTAAAATCTGGTGTGGAAGTGACTGAATTATTCCCAACCAATGCACTGTGTGTGACATTTAGCGATATTGCATGAATTCCTGTATAACGTCACGTCCAAGCGTTGACCCAAATTGCTACAGCTCCATTTCTCACCATAAAATGATTCTTATTGTTTAACTCTGGTATGAAAGGTGGCAGGTGGTATGTGTTCCTTCAACAAAATGCCAGAAGTTTTAATAATTAATGCAGCTTTAAAAATATCTTTGCAACATTTTTTGACGGAGACTTTTTTTCTTCCCTTTTCAGCAGAGCAGAGAGCAGCTCCTCCTCAGCAGCAGCCACTGTTCATTTGCCTTTTGCACACAAACAAGTACAAGTCTCTATAAGTCAAAGTATACAGCAAAGTGCATGGAAGAAAGAGTATAAAAAACCTCCTAATTAGTTTCTGCAGCAACAAGTTTTTTTTTTCAGATTGAAAAGGTGAAGGTTGAGTGAGACCAAGATACCAGTGAATAAAGAAAATACAGTGCCGTACTTTTACCTATAGGCAAGATACACAACTCTTAGAAAAGTAAAGACATTGTTCCAGTATATAGGTTGACCCCAACCCCACCCCCTTCCATCCCTGCATCTCCATCTCTGCCCTCTTTGCCACAGGAATTTAAACAAATGTTCAAAATATACAGAAAATATGGAAATATATTATATATATAGATACATTTAGAGTAAGGAAGTAATGTTCAGGGCAGTTTGACCAGGTCCACATTTTCCTCTTTCTCCTTCGAGTGCTGATTCATCTGCCGGCATGAACCGTCACTTGGCCTCCTCGTCACCGTGGGATTGCTGAGAACTCTGCAGTGCTCCTTTGAAAATTATTCTAACAAAAATAAATACTATGAATCCATCCCACTGTCACTCAACAGCGTATTTCCATTTGAGTTAGAATGTGTTATTTTGTAGATCAAAAAAATAGTTCTTTGATTCTTTCTTTCTCTGTGTGTTTATATTTTGTCCCATTTATTTTATTTTATTTTTTTATTTTTTTTGCATTTTTATTTCCAAAATACACTTTAAAAAGTCGTCCTCATCACATGTTGAGAAAAATAGAAAGCTCTGATTGGCTCGACTGTCTTCCGGTGTGTGACTTCCCTCTCGTCCGGCAGCGATGCAGACGCGCCCGTTGGTGGACGGCGTCGTCTGGAGCGCGACAGGAACCCAATCCCAGCTGTAAGCACACTAGTACAAGATCAGGGTCAATGTGAGCCCGGCCGGTTGGCGCTGGAGGGCAGAACACATACCTACAAGCATTCTTACAGGAGGGGTTAAGGGAGGGAGGAGGAGGAGAAGACGGGACGAGGAGTTTCAGAAAACTCCAAAGTTGCCTCTCCTGTTCTTTCTGACCATTCAAGACTGGCCCAAATTCCACAGTGAGAATTCCCTCTTTTTACTGGTAAAGTTCTATGTTTCTATTCTGTGAGTCTGGTCTGTTTAAAAGCCTTCTATATGACAGTAGGCCTCCAGACTGGAGAAGAGGATGTAAAGGAACCAGAGGCTAAAAAAGAAGGCTGATGTGGCCAGTCTGTGTCCCCTGGGCCCACCAAGTTCTCCCCCAATATGGGCGCGGCGACGGTAAAGCAGCACCGAGACAGCCAGGAAGGCGAAGATGGTGAAGAGCGTGACGGAGAAGGCCAGGGAGCCGGCCTCTACTACAAACGGCTTCCCTTTCATATGCCAATAAATGGCCGCCACTGACCAGGCCATGCCGATTCCCAGGAAGACATTGACGGCGTTGCTACCCGTCACGTTCCCAATGGAGGCGTCTGCGTAGGTGTCCTGGACCGCTGCCACCTTACTGGCAAAAGTGTCTGTGGAGAAAGAAGACATGAGAGGTGACGCCAGAACATTTTAAACAGGTTACCAGAGTGAAGCCACTGCTAAACCAAAAGTAGATCAGGAGTTCAGCAGTGCTGTGGAAGTAGCTGAGCATACACACATTCGTTGAGTGTAACACAATGCACATATTTGCTTAAAACCTTGGGGTCAACCTTGTTTGTCTGGTAACAAAATATCCCATGAACATGAGTATATGAGACCCATCTTATCAAAATGAGGATTAAGTCAAATTTGGTCAAAATGACCTAATTACATTTTCAAATTCCTGGCTTTAATTGCTATATTTTGATACCTGTATTATTCTGATATCATAAGCAAATCCATATGTATGACTTAATTTGTCTTGTTGGTTATGATAATACATAAATCCGTCCGTCCGTTTTCTGCCGCTTATCGGGTCGCGGGGGCAGCAGCCTAAGCAGAGAGACCCAGACTTCCCTCTCCCCAGCCACTTGGGCCAGCTCATCCA
>JARVGW010000336.1:18149544-18167224 GCA_031762495.1 Anablepsoides rubrolineatus
TTTAAAAAGGGGGACCGCAGAGTGTGTTCCAACTATAGGGGGATCACACTTCTGAGCCTCCCTGGTAAGGTTTATTCGGGGGTCCTGGAGAGGAGGGTCTGTCAGATAGTCGAATCTCAGATTCAGAAAGAGCAGGAGTATGATAATACATAAATATAAAAAAAAATCTGATTCCAAATTTTATGTAATTGCAATGAAGAACTTTTGATGTCCTTATAAAGAGGAAACCTCAAATTATTTTTGAATATTGAGATTTCCCAGCTGAAAAAACACAAAACTTTGCTAGCTCACATAGAAAATTTCAAGATTTTGAAGCATTTTTCCTCAAAATCAGTTTTTTTGTTGCTACTGCTCAAAAAAGTGCTTCAAATTTTTGTTTTATGATTAGATTTCAGACAGTTCATTCAAATGATACAGTGGTAAGATGGTAATGATACATTGATATTCATTATGTTTTGACAAAATGCAATTTTTGCAAATGTTTTAATCAAAAAACTATATTTGCCTATTTCTCCTTATACCACTTTTAGACTTAATCCTCGTTTCGATGTGATGGCTCACATATTTCATGAAAACTGGAACAGCATCTAAAGGTCAGGATAGAAGAAGGAAGAATTGTAAACAAACAGATGGTGAAGCGATAATAATTGATTGCTGCAACAATGCAATATCCAGTTCACAGTTATTATCATGATGAGATATGAGATGTAAAGGTAATGGGCGGGGTCACAGAAAAAAGCTGTTTATTCATTTTATGTCAGTAAGACTGATGGATTTGTTGCTATTTTTGTGGTTTTAAAGTCAGTTGGATATAACATTCTTTTAGAATCCTGTTTACTCCAAAGGTTATTCAGTTATAAATGTCTAAATGTCAGTTCAGAAAATGTCAAGAACACAGATTATACTGCTAAACTCCCCCAAAAAGAAGTCTGATTGTCACACACCTGACAGCAGTGAATGTATAGAACGAGGTCTCAGAATCAAATGATTGAGCCCATTAATCCAACAGAAATGATCTGAAGGCAAGTTTATCAATAACAGTAAAGACATTAAGTTCATCTGCCACCAGAGTTTTACACTAGGATTTACAACCTCAAACAATATGTCATGCTTGTGGTGTTGTAAATGACTACGAACACATCAAATTTTGACTTCATATCTATAAAATTCACTGAGCTATTTTCATGTTTTGTGCTGATTTTCATCATGTCCTGCCATGCCCACCATATTTTACTTTAAGGAATTATATATTAGCTTTACCTAAAATGAATACATTTAAAAAAAAATCTGTATTGTATAGAGCTGTTTCTATATGGAATAAACTGCCTTCATATATCACACAGATTAGGATGATTCTTCTAAAAAACAGCTGAAAGTGGCAATTTGTCAGAGGAAAATCTTAGTATAATATTCAGTGTATATTAGACATATGCTTAGCTTGCATTTGTTTGTTTTGTTTGTTTATTTTCTGTACAATCATTTGTATAATTAATTGCATTTATTTATTTATTGTTTGTTATGAACTAATATTTCTATAATTGATTATATTACCAATTATATTGTTATGTCATTGTGATGTTGTTGTAATGTTATTGTAAATATGATGTTGTTATGTGGACCCCAGGAAGAATAGTTTTTGCTGAGGTAATAACTAATGGGGATGTTTACTAAACTAAACTAAACTAAACTAAACTAAACTAAACTAAACTAAACTAAACTAAAATAAAATAAAATAAAATAAAATAAAATAAAATAAAGTGGGTTTTTTTGTTTGTTTGTTTTGTTTTTGGTGCTTTTTCAGATCAATTTGCTTGGGTGGCAACCCTGGCCTCACCTGGGACTGATGTGCCAAGGGCAACAAAAACCACAGCCGTGACTGAGTCCTTGAGGCCGATGGTACAGCCGAAGTGAGAAGCCAAGTCACCGATGACAGCTGTGAGCAGGCCGATGATGACGATGGAGGTGGTGAAGCAGGCCCAGCCATTCAAGTAGTCTGTAGGAGGAACACAGGCAAACAGGACCTTCCAGAAAACGGTGAGGAAGTGCATGACGTAGTCAAAACAGGACGGAAGCCGTTCTTCCCCCGTGTCGTCCTCGTCCTCATCTCCCCGGGCAGAAGTGTGGCCGAGTGGGTGGGAAAACAGAAGAGGTGACGGGGGACAAGGACACAAACGTAATGGGATGACAGCATACAGAGTGGTTGGAAACATAAGGGGATATTTGAACAAAGATAAAAAAACAAGAGTGAAAAGGAGGAAACAAATAAACAGAAAGGAGGGGAAGAAAGATAGGTATACCAAGTGAGGAAACAAAAATAACAGAGAATGGCAACCAAACAACAACGAGACATGACAAAGCAGAAAGTTGAGAGAAAACAGGTTGAAAAGTGCAGAAAAAAGGGAAGGGGTGGGGGGATGACAGAAAGAGGAAAAAAGAGAACAACAGTCACTTAAAATAGTATATTTATATTTATAGTATATTCACCTATTTTTCAGCATGACTCTTTACTTCAGCTGGATTTTAATCTTGTGCATCTTCAGCTCTAAATGTGCAATGAAAGCTTGACTGCTTGTCAACACCAATATCACTAAAACAACTGCTTTATTTGTGGATAAAAAAGAAAGACAGAATTTAGCATTTTTATATCATAGCTGTTGAAAGGTTTAAATTGATAAATTTATTTGATCCAAATCCAGTTTAGGACTATTGTGTTGTTTTTATGCTACAGGATTAATAAATAACCAAATTATATGAAAATATCTGAGGTTCAGCGGACGCATCGAGAGGCTTCTCGTCTTACGTGTCCCAGCAGCAGCAAACTCAAGAGACAGACAGGGATGCTGCAATGATTCAAAGTGTCAGTCCATGAGTACTACTTGCATTTTCAGCCAAGGATGGATCATGAAAAAGTAAAGCGCCTCACTAGATTAAATATTTCAGCAGCAAAGTGACAAACCAAGGCCTCTCTCTGTACATGAAGGCTGTGATTGCGGCTGCACGGCTGAGGAATGGATGCTACTGCGAGCTGTGTGGTTGGGTGCATTAGATTATTCTAAACCATTCGCATCTTTGAGTGTAGCGCTGACAAAACTTTCTGATGCATGAAGGCAACAATTTAGTTAGGGTGGCTGAAGTCATTGTTTGCAACTATGTGTGGACGCTGATATTTTGTTTCTTCACAAGCCTTGTTAAAAGAAAATATGAAACTGTGGAGGCAGTTTATGCATCTGTTTACAGCGGACCTTTGTGACGTTACAGATACCAACATTCAGCATATTTAAGTGGGATTCTGACAGATCGATACTAAAGTAGTGCATAGCTATGAAGTGGAATGAAAATCATGCATGGTTTTCAAACAGTGTGTGTTCAGAAGCCTTGAGTTGATGCTTTGTTGAAGCACCTTTCTCTATGATTCTAGGTGTTAGCACACACGTCAACCCCTTCAGACATTTACCTGTATCTGGTCCCTCAGAAATCTAAAGATCTATGCATTGCATTCACCAAAGAAAAAAAAGGGTCCTGATCAGTGTGTGAATGTGTGTGAATAGGTGAATGACAGTAGTGTAACACATTTTGGGGTCCGATGGGGCTTGATAAAATGCTATATTAGTTCACTCCATTCATTTATGTTATAAGATGTCATAATTATGAGAAAAGTTAAGTAGAGTCATAGCTGACCTACGCAACAGGAAAAGTTAATAACTGCACTGATTTAATATATTTTTATTTCCTTTTATGTATGAGACAGTGTGAAAAACTGAGTTTACTTAATGTGGATGACATTAATATTAGTATGTGGACATGCACAGGTATCTTAAGGCCTTGGGGTTGTTCAGGTGAAAAGCCCACTCTGACCTGCTGGAACTCACTCTCTTCCTGCAGGAGCAATAAACCAGTACAGGAGGCTTCTTGGCTATAAGTAGTTTCTGAAAAAGTACTTTTCTCAAATCTTGTGTGTACATTTAATCCACAGGTCTGTGCTTGTATCTGAGCTGTGGATGTTTGCAACTCCTCCAGAGTTACCATGGGGCTTCTTAGATTGATGCTCTCCTCACCCAGCCTGTCAGTTTAGATGGACGGCCACGTCTCGGCACATCTGCTGTTGCACCAAACTCTTTCAACTTTCAGATGATGAATTGAAGAGAGCTTCGAGATATTGCTTTATAACCTAAATCTGTTTTAAACTTCTCAACTACTTTATCTCTGACTTGTCTGGTGTGTTCCTTGTGCTTCATGATTCTGTTTTCGCACTCATGTTCTGTCCCAAACTTCTAAAACCTTCACAGAACATCTGAATTTATGCTGAGAATGAATAACTGTGTACGTACACATACAATTACATCAAACATATAACCTATATGAGTTATTTAGTCATAAAAAAGATGTTCATAAGTTGTCTAATTGCTCTGGTTGGAGAGGGCCTTAATTAAAAATCCAGTGTTTGATTTCTGCTTTAGCTTTTTAAATCCAAAATAAAATATACGGTTGTTGTTTTAATATGTAGCCATACCGCAAATGATGGAAGTCACCAAAAGAAGAAGAGTTAATATAGTGGCTGCACAGATCCATTCCTAAAGATATTGATAATGGCTGCACCCAAACCTTATTCTGCATAACTTGGTAGTTTGAGTGAGGACAGAGGATGCAGAGCACAGAGTGAGGTGGAGGAGGGTTGCTTGCATGATTTATTCTCCTCCTACTTAAAAGTTTTGTGCTTCTTTGTGCTGCTCTATCACATAAAATCCCAGTAAAATACACACAAAATGTGGAAATGTTCAAGGCCTACACTGTACTTAAAAAAACTGTGATATAAAAAATATATATACATTTTATCACACCCAGAATCTCAAACATGACCACATACAATTAGTATCATCCGGCAGGTACACAGAAGCAGGAACATTACCTGCACTGACTGTAATGGCCTCCATGAACTGCTCCCTCCAGGAGTTTGTTCCCACCACCAGAGCCAGGTTGGTCTTCTTGATCAGCTTGTCCACAGTGCTCTGTGTGTAAACATACCAACAGTAATCAAACCAGTTCATAACTCATTCACTGATGAAATCCACTGAGCTCCTTTTGAGAAATATAAAAGCTTCACCACATGATGGCAGTGCCATCCAGTTCAAGGCAACACAAATGTCAGAAGCATGATAAACTTCATACCAGATGTTGGGAAGAAAACTGAGTTTCAGAGACTGAGAGATGCAAATGTTAAATGTTATCTAACTTAAAACCACGTTTATAGTTTGGGAAACAGCAGCAGATATGTTGCTGAAGCAACATTTCTTACCTTAAACTCGTAGGATTCCTCAATGATAACTTCAAGCCTGGGATGCTCGCCCAGCACCGGTTTCCCCATTTCTGCAATGCGCTTGGCTTCCTCCTCGTCTGATGTTAGCTTCCTGTCTGGTACATCTGAGTGGACAGGAAGACAGAAAGAGGCGGATTGCAAAATCAAAAACAAAGAAAAATCAGACAAACAAAGTGTGCCTTCAGCTGATTGTGTTGAGCTAAACTTCAGAGCCTATGAAGAAATAAGAAGGCTGTGTTATTTACATAAGTTACAGCGAGTTGCAAACATATTCATCTCTATTAATTTTGATTTTGTTGCTTTAAAACATGGAATTAAATTTCATTTCCATTATCTTGGTCTGTCTAAGCTCTACTTGTTGATCCTAATGACCAAATGTCTCTAGCTCCATCAGGTTCAATTCTCAGTTCTTCAAGATGAAGAACATTCCCACAGCATGATGCTGACACCACCATGCTTCAAAATAGAGATGCTGTTCTTCCCCAAGGTGTGTTCTTGATATTCATCTGACCACAGCACCTTCTTCAAAGTCTGATGTCTTTTTTTCTGTCACTCTTTCATGAAGCCCAGCACTGTGCAGCTTCCAGTGGTCCTAAGATGTGTCTCTCAGCTCCATCAGGGCTATCTTTGGCCTCCTGGATGTTTCTCTGAATAACTCCCTCCTTACCCATTCTGTGAGTTTTGGTGGATGACTCTCCTATGGCAGGTTTTCTATGGCAGCTTCATCCTTTATTTCCTAATAATAGATTTAATGGAGCTCTGTGACATGTTCAGATTCCGGGATATTTTTATAAACCAAACCTGATTTATTTTTCTCCACAGTTTTGTCTTGGTCTTTAGGACGTCTCTTGCTTGATGGTAGACCATACTGTACTTAGAGGTGTTGATTCTGAGGGCTGTTACAGCAGATATACAGTATAGCACATGAAAGGTGGATCATAATTATGAGACCAGTTAAAATTTAATTCCAGGTTGTAAGGCAACAAACTAAAAAGAATAACAAAAGGAATGAAGACTTTCCCAAGACACTAAATATATTTTTGCTGCCATTCGAAAAGGATTTTCATATTTCTTCTTATCTGATAATGCTGGACGAACATCTTGGGAGTTTTGATTGTATGCAATATATCTACTTTCAGAAGTATTGTTTAAAATGTAATTAAATTCTTTCATGGCAGATCACTTCAGCAGCAGGTAGGGCTGTGCCCTCTCTGTCCATTTACAATAATGCTGGCATAACTTTTCATAGACTAAAAAAACCTTGTATTTTAATCCAAATCAGATGACACATATTACCTTTACATTTCTTTCCATTTGCAACAGGCAGAAGTCTGTATTTATCATTATTGTATATATTGGTAAAATAGAAAACAATAGCTTAATTTATTATGTAACAATTAGCAAAACTATTAATGATAACATTAATTAAAAAAATAATATATTAAAGTGTATATTATAGTTTATTGTTATTTATAACAGGTAAAAATAATAAATATACTGTGTTACTAATATAATACTAATATAGTATAATATAATTGGAATATAAGAATTAGTTTTCAACTAGCTAAAATGTCTAAGTTATTGACTTCAGGTCTGGTTTAGATCATTGTTACTTATAAATGGTACACTTTTTTGTATCATCTGCTGATTTACATGATTGTGAAGTGAAAATAACAACATTCAGAATTATTGTATAAAAATAAAAAATAATTTGTGACACAGCTCCAGTAGGGCTCACTGTACCTAAATCAAATAGTTTCTTTGTCAGCTGTGAGCCCAGTATGGTCACCGTTTTTGCTCTTTCATGTTGTCACAGATGCAAACAGTGGACTGGAAAGACAGGGCTTACTCTAGTGTTATTTACCTTACACCAGTTAATATTTAACAACTAGAAACATGTGTTGTGAAAAGAGGCTTGACAAGGGTCTTAAGCTAACTAAACACCAAAAAAAGGCATTTTTACATAGTAAGGACCGGCTCAGCCTGACAATGCCCCAGTCGACCTGGCTTTATTCTACTGATGTGGGCGGGATCAAAATATTAAAAACACGCAAATCTTATTTTGTTTTACTTGCAACACAATAATGGACAACACCAAACTTGAAGGACAACTACAGAAGGCTGTACCAAACCATCCAGCAGTTGACGAGAGGGTAAGTTGACAAAGGATGAAGCTAAACACTTCTAAACACACAACTTGGAAACACTACAGTTATGTGCAATAATGTCCACCTGACATTTGATATGGCTGCTACTGTTGTTTTTTACCTTACTTTTTTATTCTATTTTTACCTCTATTTTTTTAATTCTTTTTTAATGTTCTGATTTTTTTGCACTACGGGAGCTGCAGAATTATTTCGCTGTTCATTGTCAGTGTTCTTTTCAGTGCAACAATAAGAATAAAGATTGATCTTATCTCTATCTTAATAGTAGCTAATGTTAGCTTGTTGTTGTTTAGTAGCTTGCTGCAGTTGTGTGTCTTTAAACTTGCTGCAAATGATTCACGTAAAGTTAATTTCATCTGTGTGATGTAACGCCCCCGGTGATGCAGAACTACGGGTCTCAGGGTTCCAGAAATCGGGGTGGAACTGCGCTGTAAGAGCTAACGCAGACACGGTGAACCCAGGTTTGAAGTCAGACCGGTCCTTGTGATCCACAACATCACTTCTGTGCTTTCAGGATGGATTCAAATGTCTCTCATCCTGCTCTTTGCACGACACCTCCCACCTCTACCTCCCACAAAGCTACCTGGTGAAGATTCCTTGTCATCTTTCATATGAGCTCCGAATCCCAGCCTGATGCTCTTTGCTGTCGACAGCCTTACCATTAAATATTAACAGTGCCATTAAGGATCACAGCCAAACTCCCTGGATAGGAGGGCATGTCTGCAAGTACAGACACACATGCATGCACACACACAGACTTTGAAGTCAGATAAATTACACACCTCAAACAGTGTGTACCATCAGGACCTGACAGGATTTCTTTTGCTCGTTTTAAAAATTTGATTATCTAGCTTTTCCCCTGCTGTAAGCTGCACCTCTACATGACGCAATTTCCTTAACAAGGAAGGAGAACTTAATACTAATGGCACAATTATGCACTAGTAATTACATTTCTAATTTCAAAGCTGCAGGGTTTTGATCTTGACAGGTATTAGATGTTTGCATATAGTAATTGGACAGCATAATAAATGGACTCATGATTCATGAATTTGGTGATTAGGAGCAAAATCCATCATCATCTGAGAAGTAAAAGGCTGCACTAGTTTTTAACATGACAACAAGAAAGACAGTTTGCATGCTGCTTTATGAAATTAAATTAGTTAAATATTGATACAGAAACATTATCAGCAGCAAACTACAACCCCAGTTCTGAAAAATGTCAGAATGTTATTTAAAACGCAAATAAAAACAAAATGCAATGATATGCAAGTCTCATAAACTTATATATAATGTATTCCAAACAAACATAAACATATATTAAAGGATTAGTTCAGCACCCGGACTGTTCTACTACAAAGTCATGCTGTTGTAATGGACGCAAACCTATATTGTTCATATATGGTTTTTTGTTTTTAATGCAGTGGTGCCTAAGGGCCCATATATCATGGCCATCTAATATTCACTGTCTGCCTTGTCCTTTCCTTGAATCTCCTATGGTAGCCATGTGGAGCTGCCTAAACTCTTTACCACCTATTTACACAAAGCTCCTCCCTGGAGCTCAGTCTGCAGCCGAGCGCCCACCCCACAGAGCACTAGGGTTGGGCATAATCGTATCGTTTGCAATTAATCGTCAGAAAAACACTAATCGATTACTTTTGGCATTAATCGATTAATATGATTAATGCCACCAGGCAAGGTCTGCTCAGTGCCCTACTCTAATCCAAATATGATGAACATTAAAAAAAAGTTCTGTAATTTATTTATCTATAAACACAATTTAATATTTGATGTAAAGTCTGTAATTTTGACACAATTTGGAACAGGTTTTTATGAAGAGCTATATTTTCCCACTAAATTGGTCATGTGACTATAGGACATAAGGGTGTCCAGGGCATTAATCGTCAAATTAATTGTTATCGGCTAAATAACACAATTAATCGTGATTAATTTTTTTGCCAATATTGCCCAACCCTACATACCCTATATACACAACATTTTTATAACAATTGAAAGTAACATATTACTGTAGGTGATGACATATTCAAAGTATTCCAAATTTTCAGCTGAGGAATATCATTTTGAATTGTTTCCAATGTTTTTAGACACAGTTTTCATAGAATGATGAACCTCTGCCCATCTTTACATGAGAGATTCAGTTCTTTACTGACCTGTTCACAATTAACAGAATTAACAAATTTTTTTTTGAGCTGTTTCTCATTTATACCACTTTTTAAAGCCTTTTAAAGCCACTGTCACAACTTTTTCAAGATGTGCTGCTGTCATCAAATTTAAAACGACCATAATTTTCTCTTCGAAAATTCTTAGTTCAAACATTTTGAACTGTTTCATTGGAAAAAAATATAAATTTGTGAGGTTTGCCAACTATTGCATTCTGTCTTATGCAACTATTGCATTCTTTGATTTCAAAGCAAATAAGATACAAAGTTAAACCACAGCACACAAAGAGGAAATGATGCTAGTGGGGATGCATATGGAGAAGGAATGGACTACTTACCATCAGCTAACAACAGGGCTATGGAGGGACGAGGAAAAGGAGAGGAAAAAAGGAAAAACAAATAAATGCAAAGAAGAGAAAACATGAATGAGCAAAGAAAGATGGATATAACTAAAAGCTGCTCAACAGGAGGAAGAAAAATGTAATGCTTTGGAAAAGGATGCCTTGTTGACTGCGAGTTCAGTATATATGGAAATGATCACCTGACTGCAGGAGAGAGAGAATGAATTTAAACTGTTTTATGAGAATAAAATTCATCATGAGAGTGAAAATATGATGCTAGCAATATGATGGAAAACAATCTCAAACAGAGTAGAGGATAACATTTGGTGGCTTCTGGCTACAAATATACTGTACAGCATCAAACCTTTGTCATTCAGTCACTTATAGCCATGAATTTAAACTAAACATTTAAATTACCGTATTTATTCATGTATAATTCAATAGAGTATAATGCGATCATCGTCTGTTTTAGCGTATAAAGCATAAAAAACGTAATCATCATGCTATGAGCCACCACTCATTTCAGACAGACTTCAGGATATATTTCAGCCTTTGTGATGTGCCCTCTGGTGGGGAAACATATTTAGGGCGTGTTCTGCTGCAGAGCTGTGGAGGACGAGCAGCGGAAGTTTCTGGTTCACTAAAAAAAACAATCCTCTCCCAGACCAGAGCAGTTGTTAAAATTAGCAAGATGGATTTATCAGAACATGCAACTAAAGTCCAAGTCTTTTTTACATCAATGTGGTTAACAAGAAAAAGAAAACACTTTTTTTTCTCTTCTGACTCCGGTGAGTAAACAACCACTGTTTATATGCTTTGCTACATGTGTGTGTTATTATGTGTTACTCAAGAACTGACAGGTGTGTGATGCTACCTTCCTGGTGTTGTGTGCCACACACATCGCACATTTATGGCCTGTATTTGTAGCTGATGAGACCCCCTGATCCATAATCAACATTATTCATATGTCAGACATGTCATAATCACATAAAACAAACTTCATCTATGAATGTTTTCTTTTCAAAGCTTAATGAAATGTGTAAGCTTCCATCACTTTGAGCTGATTAGTTGTTCCCTGACAGGGAATGTGCAGGAACAATTAGACATTATTTAGATCAAAAAGTCTTCAAAGAAAAACAGTCATGGACGCTATGAAAGATGACCTTAGGTCCTATGGGGTCCTGGGAAAGAGAGCGCCTTTCATGCCACATGAAACATAAAAACACCAAAAGTTCTAGCCTGACTGATCTGAAGAGGCAGCTGCAGCTAAAAACAAATCATCGTTATTTCAAACTTTAAAATCACTTCTAAAATGAAAAGGGACCTGATGAAGGGAAGCCAGCACCTGGGAGTATTTGTTCACACCTTTCTTTTGTTAAAAAAATGAGTTGCAGCGTTCTGAGCTAACTGCAGCTGTGAGAGGTCAGCCTGACTAACACCAAAATACAGAGAGTTACAAAAATCCTGCCGGGAGGTAATAAAATAGTGAATCACTGGTTCAAAGTCAATGATGGATAAAAAAAACTATTTAACTTTAGTTAAAAAGCCTCTATTCTTAAAGTGGTCTCTTTACTACAGAACCCCTCTGTTTCTCAAAGCTAAAATTTAAACCAATTATTGCCCAAAACGTTTTATGTGTGCCTTTAGAGGCCAGTTAGGCCTCTAAAGGCACACACAAGGTACAGGTTATAGCTTTGGGACCCTCTTCAGATTGTGCCTGTTATTCATTCAAAGAGACTCAAGGCAAGCCCTTAAAGGGGTCAGCAGCAAGGCAGCTGATGTGAAGTGTTGGAAGTAAACCCTTCATTCTGGCCTATTTCTTTGAAGCCAGTCTTGCAGTGATTAACAGGTAATTAACAGGTAACAGGTAATTAACTGTTTAAAAAGGTGTGTCATACTATCACCAGGAGTATAACTTGTTACTGACTTACAACTACTACCGCACAATTTTAGCTGAATATCTGAAAATTAGCAGAGTTATAATCATTTTTTTATATTTCCTTTTTAAAAAATAGTCCAAACTCTGGCTGTGGTGACCATCTTGATATAGGGTATGAGGGCCAATGTTACAGGAAGATATATCTTTTCCAAAGCCAGCTGCTGATCTGATTAATGATAGGCCTGCACCAGTAACTGACAGACTACACAAAAGCCTTAGCATTGGAGAGGCTATACTAGCATGACAAGGTTGGCCAGCCACTTTATTAGGTGCATACTTTCTTTTAGAAAATAAAAAACTTTATCAAAAAATACAACAAACCAGACTATGAAAACTTTTACTAATTACGAGAATACAAATAATATTATTATGAGAAAAAAATCATAATATTACAGGAATAAAGTAATTTCCAAATATTATGATTTTGTTCTTAAATTATGACTTTATTATGTTGTGTTTTTTTGATAGTCTTTTTTTAAGTAGGTTGCGTATAATAAAGTGGGTGACAAGCCTAGGAATGCTAATGCACAGAGGTGTCAAAAGTATTCAAATTCATTACTTGAGTAGAAGTATCAACTCAAGCTTTTTACTCAAGTAAAAGTAAAATGAAAATTGGAATTAACTGACTAGAGTACTTGTTTCAGCCCCAATCATCTTCATTCTAGGCTCCATCTGCTACAGTATGTCCTGCTGATGTGATGTGATTTGTCATACAGGTGTGATGGAGTGCAGTCTTGTGCCTCCCTCTTCTGTCCTTTTTGTGCCATTGCTCCTTCACCTCAGTTTTACCTCTTCTCCAGATCTTTCCATTCACACCTGTCTGCACTTGTAATCATTAGCTGCTCCACTTTCCACTCATCCCTGTTTGTATATATTCAGTTCAGTTTCTCTCCACCTTTGTCCGTTCATTGTTGGTTCTCCACCCTGGCTTCCCTCTGTTCTTCTGAGAACTTGTAAGTTTCAGTTTTGCCGCCACGTCGGCTATTTATTTATTTAATATATTTTACCTTGAGCCAGCTTGCCTGCCTGCTGAACCTGTCAGAAGGGTCCAACTACAATCAAATTCATTCTATCCATGTATCTGGATAGATTATTATTTTCTGAACAATGAAAAAATGGAATAAAAATAAGTCAAAGTTAAATAGAAATGAAATACTTTTTTGCATTTTTAAAAAGTAAGGAGTAGAAAGTACAGATATTTGAATTAAAATGTAAGGAGTAGAAGTAAAATTAAGCTGAAAAGTAATTACTCCACTAAAGTATAAATAACCAAAATGTCTACTTAAGTAAAGTAACAAAGTATTTGTATTTACTTGACACCTCTGCTAATGTATAGGACTAGTCCCCTTCTCATTAGTCAGTGCTGGCCTCTCACTTACCAGTGCCAGCCTATTAATCAGATCAGTACCTGGCCTTAGAATAGGTATAGCCTCATGCAACAGGTACATAGCCACTGCTGGATGTGCAATAGTTTTAATTTTTGCCCTCATACTGCACTATAGGTTAACTCTAAATGTTAATCAGTTCTAGATGTACATTCAGTAATTACTTTCTGAGAGTTTCATTAAAATCTATCCAGTAAGATAAGATATGCTGCTAACATGACAGACAAATTAATGCATCCATTACACACACACACACACACACACACACACACACACACACATAACCAGTATGCAGGAGAAACAAGATAACAAAGATCGATGCCTTATTAATTTTTAGTGTGTGGGCTCTGTAGCACGTCCTTCATCTTGTGATGCTGTATCCATGTTTCTGATGGATCAGAGGGAATTAAAACACTGAGCACACACACACACACACACACACACACACCATACTTGGCCCTAAAGCCGCACAGCTAAATAAACTGATCATTTACCTGAATGCTGGATGATTTCACAAGCATGTTGATGGAAGTCTTTCATGGTTGAAAAGTCATGTTTTCACTCTTGCACAGCTAATTAAAGCCTCTGCATGTCACATTTTGACATCAGCAAATCTTTACAACATTCTTGCCGAAATAAAGCTGTGATTACAAAATACTAATGCAATCATTGCCAAAAAACTGACAGACTCAAACAGTCACAACCCAGATATTTCAGTGTTTTTCTACTGTAAATCAGGGACTCTGCTTGTGTTGTTCTAATGAGCAGAACGATTTGGCAGTTCTCTTTTAGAACAAAACATTGTTTTCTGAAAACATTTTTCTCTTTATGCTTTAAGACAGTGCCTGACACATTTTTTGTAATAACTCTGAAAATGTTAGTTGTTGAACTCTAAGTTTTGCAGTCAAACTGAATAACTTCCTGCTTTGTTCCTGTTATTTATTTGATTGAAGTTGCCCCGTTTGCTCATTTATGTCAAATTTACAATGATTTTAACTTCTATTTTCTAATGTCTGTCACTGTGACTGGACAGATACAGTTACTTGTCTTTGTTTCCGAGATGCAACACTCTAACCATAAACTCAAGTGCTGGTCATTTTTGGTACACAATTTCAATCTCCAGACTAACAAAATGGGATAATTGGGTTTTCAAGTTCTGTGAAAGCTTTTTTAGTTTTCTCTTCATCGGGGAATGAAAAATTTGGTGGATGTTTAATTCTTAGGGAGGTGTGTTATGACTGCTGTTATGTAGAGATTTGTGTATGTACATATCTGATGTATGGAAATTAAGTCCCTTCTCCATTCTCATTGATTCAACCTCAGCCAAATGTGTCCATTTCCAGTTCCTCTGTGGTGTTTGGATCCACCCCAACGGTGTTTCCAGGTGGATGACACCAAGTATTGCATGCAAGCGACTTTGACGTCAGCAGAGTGTTTGCTGTAGCTAGACGGAGCCAAGGCGAAATTGCAAATAGAGATGGTGCCGATCCAATCCAGGGTTCTGATACCAACATAATTCCTGGATTAGAAAAATCCTATCCTACAGTGGTGGCTGGTCAATAGAGGGCACCAGGGCACCACACCTTCACTATTTTTTCACAACTATAAATGGCAAAAACAAAGTTTAGAAAAAATATCTATATATACTTTTTAGAAGTGCAAGATAAATATTTTATAGTTATTGATGAGTAAACTTTAATTTTACTCATGAACGATGTCGTGTTTAGTCACATCCGGTTCACTCCAGGGCATCCTGGGCATGTACAGTATGTCCTCAATATAATATAATATAATATAATATAATATAATATAATATAATATAATATAATTTTAGGTTTGTGACACCATCTTGAGCCATTCACAAAGCATCTGATCAGTGTTCCACTGCTGCAGGCAGACAGGTTCCTGCAGGACCACAACCAGTTCTCTGAAGCAGCACTGAAGACCACCATGGAGACTTACCCAGTGCTGAACAAGACCCAGCTGAAGTCTACAGTCTGGATGAGTTCAGGAGCTACAGTGGTCCTGTGGCTCTGTACCAGCTCTTCATGATTGCTCTGTTAGCTGGCTGCAAACTGTAGATTTTCTGAACAGAGGCGATAGTTCAGGAAATCCATTCAACATTTTGCAGCCAGCTAGCTTGTGAGCATGGAGCAGCACTGGTTGAACATTTCATCACAAAATGCCTCTCTGAGACTTTGTTTTAATGCATGTTGATAGGCCAAGTAAAACTAGAGTTATGATAAATAATACATGCCACTTTTTTCTGAATGTAATCATTCTAATTGAAGCGCATTGCAGCAGCTGGAAAAATGGTAGTCTCCTCAAAAAACACCTCAATCCCCCTCTTGATCCAAACAAACATAAAACCTCTGACTTCCTAGTCTGACTGAAGACCAAAGATATTTGTGCCAAAAAAAAACTGCAGCAGAAAGAAGAAAAAGGCTAGAAAGTTGAATGAAGTTTGGCATTAATGGAAAGTGGAGATAAAAAGATTTATTATATTAAGTGAGTTTGGATTTTATAATTAGGATGTAGTTTAGTGCAGTGTTTTTCAACCCTGGTCCTAAAGGCATGCTGTCCTGTATGTTTTAGATGTTTCCCTGCTTCAACACAGCTGATTTCAATTGATAACTGATTACCAGGCTTTTGTTGAACTGCAATCATCTGAATCAGGTGTGTCAAAGCAGGGAAACCCCTAAAACATGCAGGGCAGGGTGCCTTGAGGACCAGAGACCAGGCTGGGCCATGCCCTGCAGTGCAAAAAGTCCTCATGATCTGTAGACCTACTGTTAATCTGTATCTCTGTGATGAGAGGAGCATCCACTCACCTCTCTGGAGCGATTAATGCTCCTCACAGACGGTGAAGGCTTTCAAAGCAACGTCCACACTCTGTGGCTCTTTACACCTCCCCCTCCCCTGACTCCTTTTTATGATCAGACTATTTCTGTCACTCCCTCCTCCTTGTGCTCCTACAGCCATCCTCCACTTTCCTCGCTTTCTCTTTTTGCCTCTTCCAGCCTGATATTCAACAGACCAATTTAAATTCATTACACCTAGGTCCTTGACAGTGTGGCATCCATGGTAACAGTTACTAGACAACAATCTTGCTAAGTGTCTGCTGCTACAGCAAGGCCAGCGATGAGAATGAGGAGCAATATGAGACTTTTTGACGTAAACAGTTATGTTGTTCATTAAGTGACAAGTCCTGTCCTTCAACTACAACCTCAGTCTAGAAAGGAATGTGATCGCTACATAAATTGCATCACACTGTCAGAATGAAATATGTTTGGTTAAAGGCAGCAGCACAACATCTCAGAAGGGGTGCATCTAATTTTATAATATTCCAACCTCCCATTGTCATAACCTGTGCATTGTCATCTTTATAACCCTCTAATGTTACAAAACTGAGGTAAATATGCAAAAGTATTGGTGAAACCTAGAACATTTCTGCATGAATGTTTTAGAATGTTGATGCAGCTGCTGCCCAAAATTCAGACAGAATTGGGCACAAATCAAAGTTCAGAATAGATGCCAACATTTGTCTGTACTGTATAAAATGTGAAAAGTTAAATAAGATCAAAAAAACATGTTGGCTAGTTGGAAGTCATGCTCCTCTGCATTAATGAGAGGCCAACAAAAATACAGAGTGAAAAGTTGTTTTGTTTTTTTAATGAAATGAATAAATCTAAAAAAAAAAGTAAGAAATTAAGACCCAGTCTCTGTGTCTCTATGCTCACGGTTCAAAGAGAGTTTTTAAGATCCGACTTAAAAGCCAGCGCTTACCAACTCTCTTTGAACTGTGGACATCAGACAACTGATGGTCACACGTGCATTTTTATGTTTCTAATGTGTTTCATGTAGGATATAAAAAAAGTCTGAGCTAAAATATAACTGGTCTATTGAGGCTTGGTTGTGCAAACTGCATTCTACAGGAATTTGTGAAAAAAACTGCAAGTCCAACAGCAGTGAGATATAAAGTGCATCTCACTCACTTACATTCCATTCCATTTTATGATCTACAACAATTGATGTTTTAATGTACATTTTGTTTATGTACCAAAAACTGTTGTGGTAGTAGTAAAATTTAGTCAAACTGTTTAAACAATTTAAACAAATCAGAAGTTAGTGTGACATCAAGTATCAATTGAACATATAGTAAAATAAATTGATAAAAATCATAAAACCTACAACTGTGACACTTTATAAACCTTTACAGATATCAAAATATCATTTTAGACATGAAGCGTTCTGTGACCTATTTAAATTTGGATTGATGGTTTTACTAGGTGCGTTTCCATTGACCATGAAAATGCGCAAATTAGAATTTCGAAAATAAATTTGCTCAATGGAAACACG
>JARVGW010000336.1:18179495-18190350 GCA_031762495.1 Anablepsoides rubrolineatus
GGGGGGTTATATTGACTGGATCAAATTATTGGGGGTGTCATAACCCCCCTAACCCCCGTGTAAATTACGCCTATGGGAAGCAGCGAAGGCTTTTATAAAGGGGGAGGTTATTTCTCATAGGGCCTAAAAGAGGAAATCTAGAAGAAAGAAAGTAGTCCGGCTATCTTAGTTCATTCATGTGTTTTCAGATTCTTTACAAGCAACTAGAAAACTGCCTGATACATATAAAAAACTAATATCTTTGCATTTCAAACATGATCTTATCACATGACATCCCAGTTAATACTGAAACTGGTACAAGAGTAATATCGGATATACAGCAAATTAAATACACTTGTATTCAATTTTATAAGCAGATTAAGTGATTATTTTATGTTTCTAGAGACCTGATCTTCTTTCTCAGTGGCATTAACGCTCCTGCTCTGGATCAGCATCTGACCAAGAAATTGGACTGTCTTATTACAAAGATTGAGTTTATAGTCAAATCTTTACAAACTGGTAAAATCTAAGGTAGCAAGCAGCTGGCCCCCTTCCTAATAGAGATGTTTAATGAGTCTTTTAATACAGGCATGCTTCATCAAACCTTAAATCAGGCTTTTATCTCATTGCTTCTGAAAAAAGGGTAACAATCCATCAATATGTGGTTCAAATCATCCCATCAGTTGGTTAAATGTTGACATCAAACCCTTTTAAAACTGAAACTAAATCATTGTGGATAAACTGAGTTTATCCACAATGATTCTGGATTTTGTTTGGAGCAAAAAATAATAAATAAATAAATAAATAAATAAACACCCAGATTTCACCATCATCTAACCTCTTGTACAATTACTTCACAGTTACCACTACGAATGCCATTTTGAATGAAAACACCTTCTGTTGGGACTCTGCTAGCAGGGAATCACATTTTTCTTTTATCTTCACTGGATAACACTTTCTCTGTATATTAAAAGCTGGTGAGATATGTATATTGATTCAACTTTAGCTTCTTTTCAATAGTTAGTAAATTCATTTTCTCTCCATAAATGTCTTTTTTTTTTCCAGATACCTGCAAGCTTGACATTGTGCCTGTAGCGCATCTCCAGAATCCCCAGCTCTTCCAAGACCCTCTGATTTTCAAGAGTTGATTTCAGATAGTGTTTGGCAGGACTTTTTAAAGAGCGAACAAACACAGATCTTCAATCTGTTCCAGGCACAGTTTCATGCAATGTAGGATTCTACATTGAGGTCACTAAAGCCATGCTCACAAAAATATCTGACACGGTTTCCCTTCTGTGTGGACGATGCCAACAGACCACAGAAAATTACTCACACTTGTTTTGGAGCTGTCCCTCCATGAAGAGGTTCTGGTCAGAAATGTCTCTCACATAATCTAATGTCACAGGAGAGGATCGCTCCCCTAATGTCTGAACTGCCTTGTTCAGGGTGTGACCTACCCCTCCTAACCCCTCTCATGCTAAAAATGACTTGTTGTTTGATGTACATATATATATATATACACAAATGTGTTTTATTTATTATATTAAATCATTTTATCTTGATCTTGTTGCCTCTTACCTTGAACATTGTCTCTTTTGTCTTTCATTAGTTTGTCATGGTTAGGTGCAGGGGTTGGGGGTGCTTGTTCACTGTTGCTGATGTAAAATGTAAATAAAATTCACAAAAAGATAGTTTTAAAAAAGTCTGAGGAAGTAATTACTTTGTTAGCTTTTGTTTGATTTTTATTGAAGAAATGTAATATAATAATAATTGTGGCTAAATTTTCTGAACTTAGCACCATTTTACTGATATGTTTTCGTATGTCTTACAAAAGCTAAAAATATTACATTTTTAAGTATGATCAGTTTACAGTGTATACATTTATAGACTCTTATCAAAGTTGTGCTGCACCATATGTAAACCTAACCTAGGACACACACTCAGCAGATCAATATGCCATCAACCTTTACAGCAACACAACAGCATTTCTTTGTATCTCTCACCTTAGTAGAATTCACATTCAGCACAAAACAGCATATTTCACATATTTCAAGCATAACATGGATAACTTAGAAAACCCCAGGAACACAATGATCACCCAACAGTCATATCCTCTGCCACAAGTCACCAGGGCTGTTTCAGTTTCTGCCTCTGGAGCACAAACCCTGTCAGTCAGTCAATCACATCAAACTGAGAGGGGGCCCATTGGTAGAAAAACAGAAGCTGCAGACACATCCCACCATGATTCAGAGGCTGTATACCAACAAATGAGTTACTAGTAGATGCAAGCTGTGAAACAAAATAGAATTTCTGGAGGGCTGCAGGTTTGTGTTGATGCCAGTATTTCAATGAAATGCTTCAGAGTTTAGACTCAAAACAAATGTCACAGAGTCATTCAATTTAAGACCCCAACTCTCTATACTACAGCACAGTGTGTTGCTATCAATGCAATACTGCCAATTATGTCCAGTTGTCCACTGAGTTGCAGTTCCTGTGTTTGTTGTAGTCCAGTGGTGTACACAGATGGTACAAATGACAAAGCTACAGAACTCAATTTACACTAAAACCGCTAGAAAAATACTAACTTTTTATTCACAAATCTTCATTATCCATAACACCCACCATATACTAAGCAAAATATAGTTTAACAAATTTAAAGCCAGGTTCCCACCAAACACGTTTTGAGCAGAAAAAATGCACCCAACGCCTCAAGTTGGACGCACTGAAACACATTCGGTGTGAACGCAGCAGACTAGAGGCACGTCTGAAGAGGGGGGAGCATCTTGGTTTTTTCCGGTCTGTCTTTAATGATGGGTGAAATAAAGATAAAATAAAGAAAATGGCTTTGCTTTATTTACTAAAGAGAAGCGAACATTGTGCACAGCAGATAATTAATTCACCAGATGATTTAAAAGCGGTTTGTTCGGTTAGTTTTGCCACTCTAGGAGCTGCGAGCTGACAGATTTTTTCTTTGTCCCGAGCTCAGTTTAACACTGCAGTTACCCACATCGGAGCTGATATCTCCAGCCAGAACATGAACTACAGATGGTCGATTTCAGCTAAAGAGCTCCTGTCCGTCTGTTTCAGCTTCAGGAAACCGTCACGTGGTAAAATTATTCTCTCTGTGATTGGTTGCTGCTGCACATCGAGCAGCGAAAGTTCAATTATTTGAACTCCAGCAGCGGCTGCTTTGCACGCACCCCATGCACAGAAAATGCCCTGTCGCATCCTACCGCTACCCTGCGCGCTGCTCTAAACTGGCAAAACGCAACGCGCCGTGCTGCTCCTAGATGCGCTTGCACCATAGACTTTGCATGTAAACTGGCTGCTTTGGCTGCTCAAAACACATCCAGTGTGTACCCAGCTTTAGACAGACCTCAGACTTTTAATTTGAGTCTTTATTTACACTATGCCTTCATCAATTCCTTCTGCTTTTTGTAAGCTGAAGCAAACAGGACACACAAAAAACATAGAAAAATAGCAAAACTGTGAGGATTGAAAAAACAAATAAACAAGGGGGGTCTTATTGTGTGATAGATCCAAGTTGAATCTCTTTTAATGTGAGAGACACACAACCACCACCAAAGTGCTCTGATGGCAGAAAAGTCTTGACAAAAATACAAGGGTATAAACAGCAAAGTGCACACTCAGATGAGAGTTTGCTGTCTAACTGCATGGGTAAACTGAGTATTTAAAGTTCACTGAAGTAGGAGTGTGAATGACAGAGTAGGCTCTACATTAAAGGACATCAGAGAGAGAGAGGGAAGACAACATCTTCATATATGAGACAAGTTATTGGCAGACTTAAAAACAGCTTTGAACCTCATGTTTATACAAATACAGCCACAAATTCCCATTTGGCCACTTTAAAACAATCTAATTCAATTTAAAATAAAGACAGAATTCACTGAATGCAAAAACTAGATTCAAAGAAAAATCTTATTTTTCTGTCTTTAAATTTACTCTGTATAAAATTTAGTAAGGGTTATGGGTTAAACATTGACCACCGACCACTGAAATTCTCACAGTCAAACAATGAAGGTCAACTGCTCATTAAGCGTGAAGAAAAAAAGCCTTACCAGGTCTCATCATTTTTGAACTCAAGCTCTCCATAGGTGTCTTCAAAGTCCTCCCCTCCTCCTTTGGCAAGCCCCTCCATGGTGCGATAAGGCACAATGACAGTCCCCCTTGCTCCAGAAGTCCTCAACACTTTTACCTCCATAATACCGATGCTCTCACTTACATGGACTGAACTGCTCTCAAAGGTAAAGATGCCCGAATGATCATCATCCAGAATAGTAACAGTGGCCACAATGGGGAATCCTAACATTGCCTTTGGGTATGGGAGACTGTTAGGGGACAGAACCTCATCTTCAGTCTCCAAGACACGCAGATTACTGAGACGCACAAAGAAGTGCTCATCCTCTTCAAATATATCATCATCTATGATGCCAATGCTTATTTCTCTAATGATCTCTCCTGGTTTGAAGACTACTGTACCCTCTGTGAACTCATAGTCTGCTCCAGCGTTAGCTGAGCCATCTTCAGTCTTATAATCCACATAGATTGTCTTGTTGATATCACCACCTTTTCTAGTAATGTTCAGAATGACGGCACCACAGTTCTCGAGGCACTGATAAACAGCAGGCTCAAAAGCAATTCGAGACACAAACTCTTCTGGTTCATCTACATGAACCTCTTGCACACTGGCGCTCTTCTTAGCCTGTTCTGCAACGTGTTTCTTCAGAATGTTTCCAGCACCCGTCATCATGCGTGTAGCCTGGATACGGTAGAAGGCACGGCTCTTTTGCTGGTGTGAGAGAGCGTAGTAGTTGGCCATCTCAACCAGCTGATCCAGCTCTTTCTCTGGGTGCTTCTGCTTGAGGTCCTTTAAGATTCGAATCATATCTCGACGAGACTCATCTACTTCTTTGCTCTCAATTAAACCAATCAGATTGCTGGCTGTGCCTCCATCCATGAAGTGAGAGTTGACCATCTTTCCATCCATCTCAATTCCCTTGGAGCGTTCTGTCTCAGTCTCAATAATGACCCCTCTATGTTTATCAGTGCGGTACTTCTTGTGCATAAACTTGTAGAAGAGCAGTCTTCTGTCAGCTACCCAGGCTAGAATTACACATATGGGGAAGAAGGACAGTGTGACTAGGCCTTCCCAGACCTGTACTACGTTGGGTGAAAATACAGCCAGAATCATATAAAGCCAGATGTAAGCAAAAATACTCCATCCTGCGGTGACGAAGAATACTCTGAGGTGCTTGACTTTACGCACCTCTCCTTGGGGGATAACAGACACACAGAGGCCAATGATGACAAACATGTTGAAGGCTGCACTCCCAACAATTGTGGAGGGACCAAGTTCACCCGCTTTAAACCCATGTCCACAAACTTCAATAACAGAGAGCAAAATCTCAGGAGTGGAAGAGCCCAAAGCCATAAGGGTAAGGTTGGAAACAGTTTCATTCCACACCCTAATTGTTGTTGTGGTTGTTTCCCCATTGGGCCTCTTGATGACAATTTCTTTTTCCTGAGAGGTAATGACCTCAATGGCTGCCATGAAGCGGTCAGCAATGATTGACACACCAAGAAACATGTAGATCAGAGCCACAAAATAAACAATGACTCGTGCTACTTTGTCCCCCATGGAAGGATCGTCGGGATACCAGATGGGCAGGATGATCCCTTCTTGACACTTAGAGGTCCCTTTGCAAGTGGCATTGTTGGAGATGGGCAGAGGGCTAGGAGTAGTCCGGGCCTCAGAGCAGAGGAAAGCTACAGCCACAGAGAACAGCACCAACCAGAGGCCAGTTGATGACCCCGGTTTTGCAGGCCTTGAACCCTCCATGCACCCTTCTTCGTCTCAAGGGTCCTTACCACACTGACAGTCCCTCTGGGATCCAGCACTGGCTGTGCTTTTCTCCACTCAGCACCTATACAGACCAGAAAGAAACAAGAGAAAATATACAAGTGTTATTCTATATTATTAATTACCAAGTAAATCAGTGTAGGTTCACTACAAGATTCATTTTAGAACATAGACGTTCCAAAATATATGAAATAAGAGAGAGGCTTATTTAATATTGGCATAGTTCTAAATGTAAAATAGTGGTGAGTTTTCCCTACCACCAGATCCAACTCACTACCAAGTGAGGATCTGTTGGTACCTCTGCCACTCTCTTTATCTAGGTATCCAAGACACAGGACTGCAGGTCTGATGATACGATTATAAAATTAATCATCAACTTTTGACCTAAGGTGGCACTTGCAGACCACTCTCATACATGATGTTTTGGGGATTTTCTTTTTTAATTCCTAAGAACATACTTCAAACTAGCAATCAAGTTGCCTTCTGGCTGTCTTGGCGTGATTGGTGAAAGTACTAAAATGGAATAGGGGGCTGAGAGGCATGATGTGATGATAAATGGTTTGTTTAAACTGCTGACCATAAGATTGAGAATGTCTGATATGTCCAAGAAGATGTCAGACACACATTTTATGTGTAGTGCTCAATATCAACACCAGAGTTATACTGTATGCCTCTTTAAATTTTGCAATGCCAGCTTTATGAATGAATGTGCACATCTTCACAAAATGTGGGCAGCTCTGTTGGTTATTTATGAACAGCTAGATACAGGCTAAAGAGGGTCTCATTATTGCATCTATACAGGGTACTGTTTTGGAAAAGTGCCTATTGATACCTTTAGCTGGTTAAAATGGGAAACTATAAAAAAAATTCACCAAGAAAATTAAAGGCTTAGTGTTCTTTGAAGGAATGCATTAACTGTATTCTTGTATTGTTGTTGTTGAAATGTAGCCATTTTGTTCAAACCTTAAAAAAAGATTACACACAATGTCATTCAACATTGCAAAATGCCACTTATTGCATGAATAATAAATGACACTAAGCTACTTTCCATTAAATTTCATCTCAATATTTGTAAAATTGACAGAGTTAGTCATTTTTGTATTAGATAATATCATTTAGGTGTAGTGGTCATCATGAATTTTTCTGACTTAAAAACAAAATTAGTTGTAGATGTACATCCAGTGCTTACTTTCTGCAAGCTCAATTATAACCCATCCATTGATGCATGAAATATTTTGCTATCAGACAGACAGGGTTGTCTCCAACAGTTGTTGCTAAAGTTTTAAGCAAAAGGTTTTTACCATAAGTAGCACTTTGTTTCTGTTGTGAATCACACAACTCCAACTACACCTTATTTTAAGAAATTTGTAAAAATTAATGAGTTATAGCAATTTATGTCATTTTAAAGTCAGTTGGCAGGGGCAGTTTTATTCTATTTATTTATTTAAGTCTTCAATGATTACTTTCTGCAAGTTTCAATAAAATTCATCCAGTGGTTCATGAGATATTTTGCTAACAACCAGACAAAGATGACTAAGAACAATGAATGGCAAAACTTTAAACAAATATTTAGTTCAATCTGTTATTGTTCTGAATATGTGTTGTGGATGACTCTCAACTGTGACCACCCCAATTTTAGGTCAATATCTGTAAAATTGACAGGGGTATGCCATTTTTGTGTTTTGTAAGGTCAATTAGCTGTGGCAGCAATCTTGAATACGACTTACAACAAATGTTTATAACATGTAGGTATAAATCCATTAATGTTTTGTATCTACCAGATTGAAGAAAATAAATATTATTTTTGATAACACTGCTGACACACATGCATGATGAACAGCTAACCACCTCATACCTGTTTTATATTCCAACAGAAAAAACCTACAGCAAAGGCTCTCAGCTCAGCACTCCTTGTTACTGTCTTCCACTACAGGCAATGGCTGAGTAACAATGTTTTTGCCTGTGTCTGTGTGTCTGTCTGTGTGTGTTCATTTGTCTGTATAAACTACTCATGACTCACTAAACAAATTGAAACTCTCAGAAAGCCTCAGTGGCCACCACAGTCAACTAGAAAAGACAAAAATGGCTGACAAACAATTTTACAGATGATGATATTCAGATACTTTAAGAGCAGACAGATCACGTGAGATATCACAATATTACATAAAATTGTGCATTAAGTTATCTTCAAGGTTAACCAAAAGGAACATAACTTAATTTTTATTCATTGTAATATGAGATAAGTGTAAAACCTAACGTAAAGTGGCAGGTAATACGCATCTCTGCGATGGATGTTAGGTTTTTCATTTTTAGTTTCAGGACGTTTCTACAAACCTGCTGGACCGAGAAAGTTATTTAGCCTGAGATAAAATCATCACCTCAGACAGAAACAGACCATGTGAGTCAATCAATCATTCTGTCCTAAATTTACTACAGGATTACATTTTTTATTAATATAATGCTTGTTTCCCATTGCCTTGGTGAAGCACTTTGAGTATATCATTTTGTTCATGAGAGTGCATTCTTATGTTCTGATTCTAGGCTAAAGGCTTGATTACTTCAGGAGCTGCCTGCACTAACCCATGCACAGTGTGCACGCTTGTAAAACACTCTGGACAAAAGCATCCATTAAATGCCCTGTGTTATTCTAAGAACCATTTGTGATAATATTTGGTATAATTTTTAATAAACCTAGGAAAGATGTCATTTTCTGTAAAAATGCAGAATGAATGCTGAGTGCAGAATGACTAGTATAACTAATGAGTAGTTTTTTGGGGTTTGTTTTTGGGAAGCAAGTAGTTTAAGTACAATGGAGCGTCCGAACTTCTGACCCATCACATAGTAAGTTCTCATACAGAGGAGGGTAAAAGGTTCGGCCGGAGGATTGGGCAGCAAATTAAAAGCTGCCAACAGAATGACATGGTATCTGTCATGAAACTGCGACAATGACAGCCAATTTTGGCGATTCAGATGGACCCTGCAGAGGTCTTAAGCGTGATGTCATTGAAACTTAACTCAGTTGAGCTTGACTGGTTAATAGCAAAGCCTCTACAATATGCAAAAATAATGGAACTGTAAGTGCATATATATTGTACCATATAAAATGTATTCATAATTTAAACTATTGCCCTTTTCTATATTTGTATGTCCGATGGTGGGAATGGTTCTGCTAACAACTAATATCAAAGCTAACTTTTCGCCTGGGTGATTAGCGCTTTTGCTAACTTTAGAAACCTTTAGTGGATAAATTTGCTTAGATTAGAGCTAATTTAGAGCTCTGGTTTTAACTCTAGAAGCGGATCTCTGTTAGAATACTTTCTGACAGAAGACCTGCTTGTCCTTAATCAGAGCAATGTACCTACCTTCCAAATTGTTAATAGGGAGGGGGTCTTTGATATATCAGTCGAGAAACTGTATGTCAGACCACCGACGAATTCAGTTTAAGCTGAAGATGGGGAAACCATATTTAGTCAATTACAGAAACCCAAGAAATCTGTTTATCAGCAGTTTATCCCAGTTGATGGGTGGGAGAATTGACAGGATCAAAACTATGCAAGACATTAGCTATGTTTACATGCTCACATTGTTTTGACTGGATTGAAATGTATTCAGATGAAATAGTCCGACTATCATTTACATGGGCACAATCCGATCATGACAAGCGTTTACATGCACCAGGCTATTATTCAGAATAGAAGCACTGACATGTGCAGAGTTGTTAACTTTCCCTAAAAAAACACAGAAGAAGAAGTTCTACTTCTGTGATGAACATGGACAAATGTCTTCTGAGTGCCCAGAATAGACCTGTGACAGGTTTTCATAACGGTGGAGATGTTACTGCACTCCCTGGTTGAGCTGCAGGTGATGCATGGATTTCTTTTTTTTAGGGGGGGGGAGGGGGGGCTAAAATGCATCCTATTTATCTTTCTTCTTATTTGAATGAGAGAACGGGAGGAAAAGTTCTGTGCTGCTGGAAACTATAGTGCTGCTGTCCCTCCCTCCACAAAAGAGCAGGAACTGGTGAATGAAAATCAGAAGTCATGCGCAGTCAGGTCAGTTTTCCACAATCAGAATAAGATGATCAGATTAAGTGTTTACATGAATTATCAATCAGCATAACCCACCTCTCTCATTCCGATTACAAATTCATTCGGATCGCACTGAATCGGATCAGAATAATCCGAATGGAGTGTGTTTACATGACGCATTTCTATTCCGAATGGCTGTTTAATCCAATTACCTATGTCCGCGTAAACTTAGCTAATGAGACAGAGGTCACAAGCATGGCTGTTGCAGTGCGAACTACCTATAAGTCTGCCTGTCTGGAGACTTTTCAGGTCTGGACTCTATGGGTCATTCCAAAACTTCAAACTTCTTCTTGTGAACTCATTCTTTTGTTAATTTGGATATATGCTGTTGTTCTGAAAGACAAAGTTTCTCTTCATCCTCAGCTTTCTAGCAGAATCCTGAAGGTTTTGTGTCAAGATTAACTGGTATTTGGAACTGTTCACAATTCCTTTCACTAAGGTTCCAGTTCCAGCTGAAGAAAAGCAGCCACAAAGCATGATGCTGCCACCACCATGCTTCACTGCGGGTATGGTGTTCTTCTGATGATGTGCAGTTTTGGGTTTGCGCTAAACATGGAAATATGGACAAAAGTTCAATAGACCACACATTTTCACACATATCTTTGGGAGACTTTAAATGTGTTTTTGTAAAGTTTAGTCGGGCTTTATGAATACAGGAGATTTTTGTGACATGATGCACTCCACAGCCAGTACTTGCTGAAAATTCCTGTAGCTCCTTTAATGTTGCTGTAGGCCTCTTGGCAGCCTCCCTGACCAGTTTACTTTTTGTCTTTCATCAATTTTAGATGGGCATCCAGTTGTTGGTTGTAATAGAACTAATACTTTTAGGTTTTAAGCCAGTAATTCATGACATACTTTAATGACCTAGGTTTTCATGACATGCTGTTTATACATAGATAGCAGGATT
>JARVGW010000336.1:18190450-18200996 GCA_031762495.1 Anablepsoides rubrolineatus
GTGCAGCTGACAAATCTGCAGCAACTGTGTGATGCCATCATGTCAATATGGACCAAAATCTCTGAGGAATGCTTCCAGCACCTTGTTGAATCTATGTCACGAAAAATTGAGGCAGTTCTGAAGGCAAAAGGGGTCCAACCCGTTACTAGTATGGTGTACCTAATAAAGTGGCCGGTGAGTGTATATAGTATACATATCTCTTTTGTCAGCAAAGCCAGCAAGACCTGGGTGAGCAAACCATCGGACGTTACCATGGACTGTAGCTAAAACATGTTTGGATCTTTGTGTGTGAAAATAAATGATGATAATTTAAAAAGTAACTACTAAAGAATTCAGTCATGAATTAGCCGTAGCCCTCCTTGGAGGAATGCATATCACCCATCACCTTTTATGGCTTTTTTTTTTTTAGACTGAGATTGTCTCATGTTGCATTGTGGGTCTTTTGGTCAAACCTTTTTAAAGCTAAAAATTGTACTCAAGTAAGAGTAGCACTACTTCAACATATTTTTACTCAAGTAAAAGTAAAAAGTATCCATCCAAGATGGATGACTACTGAGTGTGGTCAACTGTTTCACAACAACTGCTCTCTTCATAGACGCATGAAAAGTGAGTCAAGAATGAAGTCAAGTCTTTAAGTTGTTTGGTTACTAAGAAATGTGTAAAATTGGCTAAAAAAGCAGAGTCACACAGTAAAGTCCAGACAAAACTGAAAGCATTTAGACTGTGGCAAAAGATTTATCAGAAAATCAAAACTAAACACCCATACAAGAATCCAGACACTTCTTACTTCCAGACAGACACTTCTTATGAAGTGGACTTCCCACTTCTGATGAGTCCAAATAAAAAAGGCAACATCGTTCTGCAAATTCACAGAAAGCCCACTTTAAAAACTCAACTTCTGTACAGGGATTCAAAACTTTCTAAAACTTTAACAACATTTTAAACAGGACTTCTCCAGTTTCACATTTGTAAAAGTGCATTGATGCAAAGCAAAAATATAGAAAACCACAGAAAACCTTGTTTCTCATTTCATGTTACTTGTTTAAAGTCCTGCCCCAGGTAGCAGCTTCAAATAAAAGTCTGAAAAAAAAAAGTTGAATGAAATTGCATCCATTTCTCCTGTATAAACTGATAGTTAGTGATTCTTTTACCTACTTAGATTTGAAATTCTGGTACTGTAAATGCAACTCATATTTTCTCTGTTGTTTTTGATGCATCTGTATTAATTTGAATGTACTGGTAATAATTGTTTATATATTCTTGTACTGTATGAAATGATAACATAATGATCTTTTTTCCTTTCCAATAATATCAAATCAGCTGTAACTTCTGGTCAAATCCAGGGTGGTATTATTGACATTGGTAGATTTGGACTTATTGTTATATTATGTATTTAATATTCCTTTGTTTTTTCTTTAATTACCCATCCAAAACTTCTGTCTTTCTTTTCCCCAACATGCATGTAAAATGTCAAGGGTTGGGTGATCTATGTTATTGTTTTTAAAATTCAGCCAGTAATTTATCATGAGTTGGTTTCTTCTCAGGTCTAGTTCTCTCATTTCTACTTCCAGTGCTGTAGATGGGGTAGTTTTGAAAGCTCCTGTGCATATTCTTAGTGCCTGATGTTAAATGATAATTTTCTTAAATGTCTTTTTACTGCTAAACCAGAAACTAAACTTCCATAATCTGTTTGAACTGATTAATCCAGTATATATTGTTTTTAATACTCCTCTGTCTGCTCCCCAGTCACTACCAGCTAAACAACTCATAATATTTACCAGTTGTTTTTTTTTTGCATTTTTTAAAATTATTTTCAGGGACACGCATAGAGACAAAGGAGACTAAGCCTTTCACTCTCTCAGCTGAGCCAGGACTCAGAGTAGAGCCGCTCCTCCATGTCCAGAGGTGTAGTTTTATACAACAGCATTAACAGCCAATTTAATTTAATCTAACCAATTTATGTCATTAGTTACATTTAAAATTTAATTACAATTCAAACAGAATAGCCTATTGTCAACATAATTATGAAGTGTGATTTATTTTCAACTCGAAATATCTTCAAACTAATGAAAGCGCCTCTTTATTAACATACCGGTCCAGAGAGAGGGATTATTTCGTGGCGGAGGAAGACGAACGTGAGGAAAAAAACAGCCATATTATGTTCGGAACCACCATGAACGTTCTTTTGTCGATTATGGTTTGATATCTAACACCTCATGTTTATCCAGACTTGGAGCCCCAAGTCTGGATAAACATGAGGGGCCCCAGGTGTTTAGGAACGCACAGCCGTATATACAGACTGTAGAGGATCTGGTGAAAGTAGTTTGATTAAAAGATGGCTTGCTGTGAGATTAGCTGAGGGGGTACACAAAAATGTAACTTTGACAGTTTCACAGATATTAAATTCATAACAAATTTTACCAAATCTTTATCTAAAATGTTATTTAAAAATCATATGACTTTATCAAATCTGGTCATCATAAAGTTTGGATAGGAATGCTCTAATGAAGTAAGAGAAGATTAAAGAAAAAGTGGTTATAACAAGTTTTAGTTGAGAATTATTAGTAGAAAGTAGTTTTCCTTTGACCTGACTGAACCAAAAAGGTCCTAAAAAGACAAGGATCTCATAAATATATCTTTCCTCATGATAACAAGATAAGATCTCATTAGATCAGGAGACAATTTTATTATTAAGTTGGTGAATGAAATGCTCTTTTGTAGAATTTGACCATTTTCTTCAAAAATATATATTTATTGTATAAAATATGCAGAGAGACACTTTGACAGAACACAGTTTTTTCAGTGTTTATAAGAGGACATTTCAAAATGCTGTTTCTATGCAGGAAATACCAGGTAGAGCGCAGTTAGTGTTTGTTAGCAGTGCTCAGCCATAGCAATGAGACGAGGAACGTGATGTTTTCTGTTTAGTCAAAGTTAAACATGAAACTTTGAAGTTGAAGCAGGTTTTAATATTAGCTAACAACTGATTCTTTGTACTTCTTTAATCTGTTCTGTCAACAGGAAGCTCACCTCCACCTTTTTTAAACTCCAGGTTTCGACTCTCACTTGTGATTTGAGCTCCAATTGGGAGGAAGCTTGGCCAGACCACCTCCTGCTGATGACCTACAACCATCACATCAGTTCATCAACAGCTTGTGTCACACTGAGAGGGAAGCAGTTCCTGCTCTGAATAGTCAGTTATCATTGTCATGCTGAGCCAAGATGGTCATGGCCACTTTCATACAGAATTCAAGGAACTACAAATTGTTCTATTTTGGTGTGCCACATACAATAAGACCTTTGCTCTATGGTAGCCAGCTATTGGCTATTATGCCAGATCCGTAAAGTGCATTAGCATCTGCAGTGTCCATTTCTTTCTACAGCCACTCGTGATACTAACTCATTTTATCAACAAGGTCAATATACTGTCATGCTCAAACTGGGCTTGATTTGGTCGTAGCAGAGAAGCCCAGCATCCCACACACTTTCTTAGACTGTTCTTGATGACTTGTTTCTGGTGTCTCTTCAGGAAGATTGTTCAAGGCACCAAACCAATCTTGCTGTGTCTGAGATGCAATGTCTGGGTGAGATCTGGCAATGTCATGATCTGAACAATATCCTTCATATTCATCATGGAGAGGTTTACGTCCCCCTGGTAGGCTGGTATGAGGTCTTAAAATCTACTACTGTCCTCACTGCTGCTTGGCTCCTGTTGTGGGGGTTGATATTCATCATCCCTCATGGGATCATCTTCCACCTTTGAGTTTTCTCCACCAATTAACCCCACTAAATACACTACTTTTGGCAGAGAATGAAAAAAACCATCATGAGAAAAAGGAAATAAAAATCTGTATAGATTTATTTATAAAACATGCTATATCTGCTTGCACTGCTGTAAACTGTTTTTGACCAAAATCATCAGAAAGTACAATTTCATTCATCACATGTAGTTGCAATAACAGAAACATTTTCTACAAAACTAACTCCCTATGTCCACATTTGTAGACATTTTCAACAAAACAAACAAAGTTAAGTCCTTATGTCCACATACGTGTACATCACGTTTAGCAGGATGGTAAATCATTACATTTACTAACTTTTGTCAAATTTGACCTTGATCACAAACATTGAACACTTTAGAAAATATCTGAACAAGAATCAACCATGAAATTTAATTGAATTTTTTACCCGAGTGAAATTTGTATCAGGAGTTACCATGTGAATTTCTGAATGTGTTGGCCATGGCCACCCCTGGCTCCGCCCCCGTTTCCCCCACCACTGAAAAACATGTACCATAGGTTGCCTTCAGGCCCAGGCCTCCCTTGAATAAAAAAAAAAAAAAGAGAGATCTGCAATCTCAAAGGGATTTGCCTGGTTAAATTACAGTAAATGAATAAAATAAAGTTCTTCCCTGACTCACTCCGTTCTCTGGGATTTGTTGGAGTAATGTTTTTTTGTCTGATTCATTCAGACAAATTATTGTGTATGTATGGTAAATATTGTGCTTTTTTTACACTATGAATTATGTGATGAGTAGGTTTGGTTTTCATGCAGGAATGCGCTCACTGTGTTCTCATGACAGGCTAATTTAATCTTTTGGTTCATACACATGAACCACAGTGGGACCAAGCTACTGCTCCTGATAGATTTTCTCTTCAGCTATGAGAGTCGATGAAGCTCAGAGCTTAGAGAGCTGTGCTTAAACTCATAGTAGCTTTGGTTAGAATGCATAACCATCGTTCTATTTTGTGTAAGCTCCACCCTCTAAGGCTGATGGGTATAGAGGTGTAGCATGATGTAGTCAGCACCTAACCGGCTCCAATCAGACATAAACACATCCTCCACCTAAACCCCCAATGATGCTCCTGTGATGTCCGTGTGTACATATAAGGGTGGGGCCCACAGTACGTGGGCATCATAGGTCTATAAAGTACTTGAAAAAAAATAACTCAGTAAAAGTATATTACATGAACAGAAAATGACTTTGGTAAAAATACATTTCACTGATGAGAAAACTACAAGTAAAAGTCATAAAACGGTTCACAAAATTGGGAAAATAAAAGTACTTTTGCACACTAAGAAATAAACTGTTGAATTTACTGAACCAAACTGGTTCCACTAAACCAAGTTGAGTAAATTGAGCAATATATGCATATTTTTTTGCTCAATTTACTCAACTAGGCTTAGTTGAGCCAGTTGATGTGACATTGAGTAAATTCAATACTTCATTTTTTAGTGTGCAGAAACATCTTTCATGATGAGTTCCAACATATTTAATTTTGTAACAAGTAACTAGGTGTTACATTTTAAAGTAAAAGTATTATTTTTAGCTTTAAAATGTAATGAAATAAAAGTAAAAGTAGCCATTTAAAAAAATAATTGGTAAAATTACAAATCCTCAAAAAAAACTACTTACTGTAACAAAGTAAATGTACTTAGTTATTATAAACCTCTGGTGGGTGTAGACTATTGACTGTTCAGAATGCGTGAGAACATGGAGGGATACCCATCAGCAATAACCTTAGAGGGCGGAGCTTACATAATAAAATAGTTCACATTTAATGCAGTACAAGTGATGAATCTGCTGCTGTGGATCAGATACTGGATTCTGCTTGGCTTCGCCTTTTACAACAAATAAGTATCACAGATATATAAATATGTATCTCCATTTCCCGGCACAACCAGGGTGTTCATTGTCATCTCATAAATAGCCTGATATGAAAGATGATCCATTAATATTAACATACACCAGATAATAATAATACTACTTGTGCATATTTAAACAGTTAATGACAAAACAATGCAAGCTATATATATATATATTCTGATACCAATAATGTGTCTCTCACAACAAGGCTGCTTAAAGTTAGCCCATTACTTTCTCAGCTTCAAAGCCAACAGATCAGTATATAAACTGGGTCCTGAACCTGTTTCGTTTTAAATAAATGCACAACAAATGTTTCCTTTTAGCAGTGCAATAACAAGATCCCTGTTGTGAAAAGAATGAGAGGAGAAAGTACAGCAATTTTTTTCTTTATTACAATTTATTTTCTTTTATTTCAAATCAGGTGAAGAAAAATACTTTACTTTTTTGTTCAGTATAATAAAATATGTTTACTTTATTCATTTTCGGAAGAAAACCAATGACAAGTAAATTAAAAACAAACAAAAACAATTTCTCCCTCTTTGTAAACCTGGAGAACAGCTGCATTGTGTTGCATAAGAAGCAAGGATACCAGCGACAGAGTGGAAAGGAACAGTGAATGGGATGGAGGCGGAGGAACATAAAGACAGAAATAAGGCCAGAAACATACAAAAAAAAAAAACAAACAAATCTGAGCACAGCGGGACAGGAGTGTAGTGACAGGGGGGAAGAGTCATAGCGGTAATCTGAGCTGGTGGTCCCGAGTCAGGACGACTGACAAAGTTCAGAGGTCACTCTCGCCATACAGAGCAGTGGAGAAGGACATGTAGTCCAGGGCTCCAGGGACCCCGTCTGGGCCTGTGTAAGGGGCCATGCGGGCAATGCAGTACTCGGCCTGATCTGGAGGCAGCTCCCGGCACAGCTCGTCAGCTAAAATATAGTTCTACAGAAAACCAGAAGAAAAAAAAAGTTTTATGTAGAAGCAGCAGATTAAAACATGCAGAAAAAGATCAGATCAAAGGTAACCTGAGCAACTCTTTTACCTGAATAAATAAGATTACTCACTTGATTTTGCAAAATAGCAAACTGGCTTTAGTAAACAATATATATTAATAACTTCATAACGATTACTAATGTTCTATAAAGAGTTTAAACTCAACCTTTTTATAAAAAGGGATTAATATATAGTGTGTTTACTGTAAAATGGTACCAACAAGGGTCATTAGTAAATAGTAACACCAAGTTTGTTTTATGTAGTCCTGTTTGTATTTCTACTTTAGTTTATTGTTTTTGCTTTTATCAAGTGCAAACTGTTGCACAATTAGTGCAAGTGCTGATTCAGCAGTACTTTCTAAAATCTGCTTCAGTAAACTTGATCTGTTTTTGTCTTTTTCTTTTTTTACCTACAGTTTGGCTACTTTTAGCTTTCCCTACCTACTTTTAGCTTCTAGCTAGCCTTTTGATGCTTTTAAATAGTGACTTGCTACTGTTAGGCCCAGTTCACACAATAAGATTTTAAAATTTATAAATTAAATTATAATTTATAATTAAATAAATGATTTTCAAAGAGACCCCACACATGACTATGTATATAAAATGTCTAGCACGTCCTCATCTCCCTGGTGGAAGCCCAGATGAAACTGGGCAGCCTCCTCTTCTCCCTGGGCTAACCCCTCCATGTACTCCATACGGTCTGCCCAGCTAGGAGCGGGGACTTCGACCGACAATTCCTCCTCCTCAGACCCGGATAGAACCGGGTTACTGGACTCGGAGAGGAGTGGGTCCTGCTGTGAGACTGCAGCCTCACCCAGCCCTTTTTCTAAAAACTTAACCCGTCTCTCCAGGGTTGAGTGACGACGCTGTCGGCAAAAGGCACAAGCTTCGGGCTCCGCCAACGCTCTCCGAGTGTGAACGATCCCCAGACAGGCTGGGCAAGCTTCGTGCTGCTCCTCCTCATGGAGCGAGAAGCCGCACCCCTGAGGACAGGGGCGAACAGAAGACTTCTGCTTCTTTTGAGGTAGTTTTGTGCTCATCCCCAAACACAAAATTTGTAAATTAAATTAAAAGGCAACTCAAAACTAGCGCTCTGTGGGCAGACACGCTTACAGCAGTGGCTAACACCAACAAAAGCAGTTAAGCTAGTTTTAAGAACCTTCAAAACAAGCAAAGCTAATTAGCAGCAGCTAATTAGCCTGAGTCGAAGAGGTGTTCTTAGCAAGGTGAAGAGCGTAAGAACTGAGTAATGACTGTGATGATGGACAGTATATAGTGCAGGCGGGGCCTGTCACCTGTCGTCATCACGTCATCTGCCTAAAGGCGTGATCAGAGGTGGCTTCAGCCAGGACACGCAGGGCGTGGTGTCCCATACTGATGTGTTGTACCGAGTGAATCGACTGAAAGGGAACTAAAAGTTACCCCAACAGTGGTTAAGAAAACTAAAAGAATGAAGTGATGAATATCTTTATAATCTTAGTCAAATTATAATTCAGAACTTTACCTTGTCCCCAGCAAGAACTTTAAAGGAGGCCATGACCTGGTCTGCTGTGTCCGTGTCGGCTGTCTCACGAGACATGAAGTCTATGAAGGCCTGGAAGGTGACGACGCCCATTCTGTTGGGATCCACAACGCTCATGATGCGGGAGAACTCATTCTCACCCTGATGGCAGAAGAGACAAAAGATCAAATTATAATAAGACTTCTAGAAAGTTAATGTTTTAGCCCTTATTACAAGAGGAGGAAAATACTTCGACTTGCAAAGGAAATGCATATCACCTGCTGCCTTTCATGCCAAAGTTTTCAATAAAAATCATATCTTCGGTTAAAAAAGTTCATGTTTGTCACAGTTTTTATGAAATATGCCCAGTGTTATGCAATATCATAAGACACTATGCACCAAGTGGTGAAAGACTCTTTACAATTGCATCATTTTAGCTCAATATCTGGACTGGAGTTGAAAATTAGCTGTAGCTATATACTCAGTTACAGGCTTGATCTGTTTCTATGTTTTGTGTGCATTGTCCCTGTTAAATAAAAACGAGAAATGTAAAATTGACTGAATTATTAAACTTTTTGTTTTTAATGTCAGTTGCAGCCATCTTGTATTAGATTAACACCTAAAGTTAAAGTTGTAGAAAAACATCCAATTATTTTGTTTGAGGTTCAATAAAATTTGACATTTAATTCCTGAAAAATGAAACAAGCATGCAGATACAGGCTGTTTTTTTGGCAATGAGCAATAAATGTGCAGAGGATTCATGAAGTTCCATTTTGTATAAAATAATTATTAACTCCAACGGCTTTGGATACACACAAACAAACGCTCATACTTGTAGAGAGCTCAAGGTTTTACCAGGTTGTAACCCATGGAGATGAGGCAGGTTTTGAAGTCGTCAGCATCCATGATTCCGGTTCTCTTCTACAAGGTCAGCGAGAGACAAACGGAACCAGGAGAGGAGAGAGGCAAGGATAGTGGAGGAAGTAAAGAGGAGGATACAGTTTGAACAGTGAAGAAATTCAGACAAGAAACCAGCAACAGTCCATATTGTGGATGTTGCAAAGTGAAGGAAAATATGAGGCAAATTCAGAGGGAAATAAAGACAAAAATAGAAAGAAAGGGATGGAAGTACAAAAGAAGAAAAAGAAAAAAAAAACGTTAAGCTTCTCACTTAGAGGGTGACTACAGTTAGGTACCTGTGCATCGTTGGCGATATCGAAGCCCAGGCTGATCAGGCAGGCCTTGAACTCCTCCGCGCCTAGAGTGCCCGAGTGGTCCTGGTGTGCAGGAGGCCAGGTGTTTGTGGGGGGGTGGGGGGCACAGGCCATGCAGCAACACATACAGTAGTGTCAATGAAGGGGAGGTGACAGGGTGGTGGGACAAGGAGGTGAGTCAGTTGGTTTTCAGGTGGAGTGTGGGTGGAGGTAGTGCACCATGCACAGGTGGGTGATGGAGGTGAAAGGAGTGAGGGGGAGGGTCATGCACAAGGGACAGAAAACAGAGAAAAAAGTGCATACTGATTAAGATGTGACAGGTGAACACACTGCTGGGAGAAGGCATTCAAAGAAGTTAATGTGCAGAGCAGGCAAACTAACGGCTCGTTCAGAAGCACACCAACCAGACAAAACTGGCACTTTTACAAATTATCACTATACTGTTCTTAGTAAAAACACAAAAATGCTACATAAACATATACATAAACAATCTGACAGACAACTTGGGCAGACTAGGTCAAATTTGTTAGCAGCATTTTGTTGAGACATGTAATGTTTTAGACAACTTCCGCATTTATGTCTAAATTCCTAATTAAAGTACTGAAAAAAAACCTAATGAAAAAATTTAATTTAGTTCTATCTCGCATGTTTTAAATTAAAAATGATGGTAGCACTTTATAATAACTTCATTGTTTAGCCTTACTTAATCATTAATAAATGATTAGTTACCACTGAAACTACCATCACCCCCAGGCAAATTTATAAAATTCCAACAAAGTGGGCGACGCCAAGAGACACTGAGGGGCACGGCCAAGTGTGGTCAAGATGAGCAGGTACAAGTTTGTATAAAATTTTAATGTGTCAACAACCTAACTACATACTTATCACATAATAAAAATATGCTCATTTTCTTATACAAACCTGCAATATAAATACTTGACTTCCTAAAGGGGAGAGCAGACTTTAAAACTTCATTTTAGGTTCCTGTTATGATGCATGATGATGCAGCTGCTGTTTTTCTTCACAGTACTGAAGCATTTAATGACTAACCTACTTCTACTTAAGTAAAAGCTTCACACCAAACAGTAAAATCTTACACAAGTGAACAATATATGATGAGCACTTCGCTCTCAGACTGCAGGTTTACTTGTGGTTCCTAGAGTTTCTAAAAGTAGAATGGGAGGCAGAGCTTTC
>JARVGW010000336.1:18201087-18222549 GCA_031762495.1 Anablepsoides rubrolineatus
CGAACTCGTAAAGTTCTTTTTTACTTTGTAATGTCATTTGTGAATGAACACCTCCTGGTGTCAGACAAGAAACGTATGTCCTTATATGGCATTTTTGTGGGTGGAAATTATGTAAATCTCGTCTCCCCGTGCACGAGCAGCAGATACGCAATAATCAGTTTACGCATCACATTTACACACTTTTCCTGATGATAGAAGAGTTTGTTGAATCTGACGTGACGTGTTCGTACGAACCCTTCCTACGAACAAAAGTAAGAGAAATTTAGGAGAAGAATACGAACATGTTCTTGCGTGAGGCCCAATGTTTGCTGGGACTTGGTGCTATATAAATAACTGAATTGTATATTTGTACACAGTATACCCAGCACCTTTTTATATGTTCACCCATGGACCAATAAGCATATTGGTGGACACTGAAGTACAATGTCCTGCCCATGGACACTTCAGCACCCTGTAGGGACTGGGGATTGAACCCTGAACCCTCCTATTGGAGGATGAACACCCTACCTTCTGGGCTAAGTCATCTACCGAAGCACTGAGACAGTAGTATGAATAAATGTTGGCCAGTCGGGCCTGTGTGCGTCTGCTTTGTGTGTGCAGAGTACTGACCCTGTCGAAGTGGTTGAAAGAAGCCCGGAACTCATTCAGTTGTTCCTGGGTAATGCCCTTGGCGTCTCGTGTCAAGATCTGGTTCTCAATTTCATTGATTGTGCGAGCGATGGTGGTGAGCAGCTGCTCCCAGCCCACACGGATGTGCTGCAGAGGAGAGAAAGACCGAAAAGAAAAACGTGTCTCACAGAGGTTAGAATTTGTTTTGTCATTCAAATGGTCATCTGTACTTTATATTATCATATAAAGAAAAAAATTAAATACTGAAGACTAACCAATATATTGTATCTGAAAGAACCCATAGAAACTGACTATAATGTGGCATCTGGCATATCTTTTATGTCCTAATCAAAAAAAATAATCAGTGATTAGTCGACTATAAAAATCATCATTTGTGGCAGCCCTAACCAGCACATGTACACAGACTGGAGCAAACACATGTGGGTGATAAGAAATGTGAGTGGCTGTGACTACATTTATATACATGTTTTTCTTTGTTCCTGACAGAAGCTTCCCAGAGTTTGGCTGATGAAGCTCAAACGTTTTCTGTTGGAGTAAGTAAACTTTGTATAAAACCAACACGAAACACAACATAACAGGAACAGTTGGTCAGACGGGCCAAATGTAGCAGTCTCTCTGTCGTTATGGTTACCTCCATGGTGTAGTTGGTGTGTTTGTTGTCGAAGATGAGCGCTTCCTGAATGAGCTGGTAATCTCCTTCCAGTTGGTCGATCTTTGGTTTGTAGTTGATGATGCTTTTCTCATACTGGCGGAGGTGAGCCAGCTGGTCCTCCAAGGTGCCGTGCATCTCAATTGAGATGCGGCCAATTTCCTGGACAGATGCAACAACACAACAAGGCAACACTACAACTCTTGCTCAACTTTTATAAATTCAGCAAATAATCTTGCCATTATTTCAGATTTTTGTTGTTTTATTTGATTTTACATCAATCTGCCACAGCAGTATGATCAATGATAGAGTTTGGACATCCTATTTTAATAAAATTATCCTAGAAAAAAAGTACATTCTGGCTTTTACATGTAGGTTACTGTGGAACTATCCTAAGCAGTTTTACAGATCTCTCCCCCCTTGACCCTCATATTAAGGTGTGCACCATTACAGCCCTACTATATATTATTCTCACTCCTATGTTGACACATATGAAAGTTTTTTTTCCTACAACAAAAAACAATGAAACTATGCATTAATGAAGACTATAAGTTTCACAATTTCTTTTTCCCGAGTGTTAAACATGAAATAATATTAAAACATTTAAATTATTAAAAGAAAATATAATATTAAGAGAAAGACAAATGATTAATTAAGGTCTATTCTTTACTTAAAACTAAACTGGCCACGAATCCCAGGCAGCAGCTGATGACCTCTTGACCTCTGTCTAAACCTGTAATAAGATCAGGTGACTGCTGGTTGTGCTCAGACTGACCTCCATCTTGGTCTGGATCCAAGGACCAATGACGTTGGCCTGGTTGGCAAACTGCCTGCGCAGACGTTCATTGTTCTGCTGCCGGGCATGTTCTTCAACTAGAGCCTGGTCGCGCTGAGGCACCAGCTGCCGAACCTACAGAAAAGTGATAAAAAACCCACCTGGAATGAACTTTTTCTAGTACATTTTCTAGATATGAAAAGCAATTATTAAACAACCTATTAAAAATGAGTTTGTGCTCATTCAGTTCTACTTTTATTTTCTGAATGTTGTGCAATGCTACACATGACTGACTCTTCCTGTTATGATGTCATGCTTCTTACATCTTATATAATGCATTTAAATTAATATTGTCCACTGAAAGCCAAGGGATTGCCTTATTCATGCATGTCTGTCTCTTGGTTAGCAGATGAACAAATGAACAAAATGTAATGGAATTCTTAAAGTAATATCTAAAATGTACATCAAAAACTGACTAGCTTGAGGTCAACCACATTTAAGACTGTTGCCACAGCTAAGCAACCTTTGCAAACATAATAATAAGTACTAAGTAATAAGTTTGCAAATAAGTTGCAAAAACAACTCAGTGAAATTTAGAGATGAAGCTGGTCTGTTAAACCAGCCACTATAGAACTAAACAGCTGCTAAGGAGCAGTCAAGAATGTAGGACTGAGGGTAGAAACTCTAAACATACTGTAGAGACAACGAGAGACAATGATAGAGAGCTGGATGATATGATGCAGAGAAGGAAGGTAGATGTTTTATGGGTGGAAAGGACCAATAGAAAGGACAGCAAGGCATAGGGGCAGGTTTAAGCTGTAGGAGAAGTAGAGGTGATCCTGAAAGAGGAGTTTGCAAGGAATGAAGTAGAAATGAAAAACATTGTCAGATAGGGTAAAGTATCTGAAGGTAAATGTAAAATATCTGATGCTGAATGTTGTCAGTATGCTCCACAGGTCGGAGGTGAGGTAAATCGTAAATTCTGGAAAGATCTAGATGAAGTGATACAGAGTTTTTCCAGTGAGGAGAGAGTGGTGACAAAGGACCTGATTGAACAGGTTTGTGAAGGAAACAGAGATAAGGAGTGATGAGCAGGTTTGGTATCAAGAAGAACCAGGAAGAACAAATGATGGATTTTGCCAAAAGAATGGATATGACCGTAGTCAGCACCTATTTCCAAAAGAAGGATGGAGCAGTAGGGTTTTATACCAAGAAAGAGCCAGTCAGTCTAAATCAGTTTTCCCTGCTTTGGCCCATGCCTTATAAATCTTTGATAGAAAATACAACAAAATAATTTTAATGCATACTAATTACCTTGTCCCATTTGGCATTAATCTCCTCTGGGTTGATGGTTGTGTAGGGGTTGGTGCCAGCCATATTCACATGATAGGTCTGAACAATTTTGGCAATCTCGCTATGAATGCCCAGGATGGCTATGCGTTCTTTGTCAGCCTCTGGCAGGGTGGCCTTGAACTGATCATGAGCTGTACTCAGCCCCTAAGACACACAGCAAACAAACAAAAATAAAAACTTTGCCGTTATAAAAAAAAATATTCTTTCTACTTTCAACATAAACAAATAAAGCATTTCAGCTAAAGTTGGGATTCTGTGTAAAATGGAGTTATGTCTGTAAGAATGTCAAAATAAATGATTTGCAAATCTCATAGACCCATATTATATTCACAATCAAAATAGCAAACATATCAATTATTGAATCTAAGAAACTACCTTTTTATTTGGGAAAAATAAGAGTTTTAATTTAATGGCAACAACACATTTTAAAAAGTTGTGGCAGCTCCATGTTTATCACTGTGAAGCATCCTTTTGTAAACATCCAGGAATTAAGGAGACTGGATGCTGGAGTTTTCAGAGGGAAATGTTGTCCTGTTTATGTCTGATGAAGGATTCTGGCTGTTCAACAGCTGCCAAAATGTTTTAAACTGTAGAGAGGTCTGAACTACAAACAGATCAATTTAGCACCTAGACCTTTGAATTACAAAGCCATACTGTTGTAATGGATGCCAGGGCTGTCCCTTGTGTCCAGTCTGGTTTGTGGTGTTCATGAACAGGATTTCAAGGTACAGTTGTGGAGTGAGGAGTGTCTAATTTGAAAACCTCAAGGTCTAGTCTCTGCATTTGACAATGATGTAGTTCTGTCAGGCATGACCTTAGATGAACATGTGAGTGATTCACATCCAAGTGTGAAGCACCAAGGAAGAGTGTTTTCTACTTTAATTGCAAGGCCATGGTTCTCAATCAGAAAAATGTGCAATGCCTCCTCTGGCTTGGGGATGAGTCTCTGCTTCAAGTAAAGGGAGACAAAAAGTTTTGTTCACAAGCAATGGTTGGATGCAGTGGGAGATAAATCAGGGGCTCATCTTTAGCAATGAGCGCATTACTTTGGTCGGTCATTGGGAAGATAAAGTTGAATTGAAAGGCAAAGCCCTCGATTTACAATCCAATCTTCACTTAGGGTCATAAGGAAAGAACAAAAACCCAAATACAAGCAGATGAAGTGGGCTTCTTTTGTAGGGGGGCCAGGCTCAGCCTTAGAGACAGAGTGAGAGACTGTGATGAAGCAATTATTCTGCGCAGTCTGCTGGCTTCTTTAGATTTGTTTTTTGTGTACAGTGCCCTGAGATAACAGTTGTTGTGACTTGACTTGACTTGAATTGAAGAGCTCTGACCTCCAGGGTGAACGTGGAATAGAGCCACTACACTATATTGAAATGAGTCAACAGAGTTGGTTCAGGAATCTGTTGAGGATACCTCCTGGATCTTTTCAAAGTAAGACAACCAGAAAACCTCTAAAGAAAACTTGGGTCAGACCTAGAATTTAATAGAGTAATTATATATTTCTTGGGATCTTCCAGAAGGAGCTGAATAGTTTTGCTGGGGTAAGGGATATCTGGACTTCTCTTCTGGACCTGTTTCCTCCCACAACCCAACCACAGATGAACAATAGAAGATTCATGGCATTCTCTTTTAAATTATATGTTACACAATCTCCCCACTTTGTATTAGTGTTGTTGAAAAGCCAAAAATAGGTCTGTTATATTAATAGTGCATATGTATTAAAACTTTGCTGGTATTCACAGAAGGGTAGATCAAAGTGGAAATGGAAAAAGAGAAATCACTGAAACATTAAAACAAGAAAATTCACTTGTGTGAAAACATTTAGGTTTACTTCAGTTTACTTTTAAAATAAATTACTCAAAATAGTTTTATATGATGACAGTTCTGTTCAAAGCTCTGATTTGTTAATGCTTCTCAATTCTGATACGACCACAGTCTTTTAAACTTTTTGAAATCTTTTGTTTTTAACTTATGATTGCTAATCTTGAGTTGTTTATTTTAAGATTGCATTGTGTCCACTTAATAAACATATTTTTGTAAACTTCTTTCATCTTTGTCACACTTGATAAAACTGAACTTTGTTTTTGTTGTTTTCATTCATGCTTATGTTGTGTTGAATCCATTCTTGGCTATAGGAACAGAATTCAGACTTGTGTATGTATGTAAAAAGCTATACGAATGAAAAAGCAACAACTTATGAATAAAGATTTATTGAAAGAACTAAAACTTTAAAATATCTTTTCATTTACTTTATTATACTTGTCACTTTTACCTGTACTTCTCCCTTCTTGCTTACCTGGATTTCTTCAATAGTGTGGACGATGAAAGTGTCTTGCAGGTCCTCCATGGCACCTTCCATCCAGTTGTTGAATGGAGCTGCTCTTTTGGCAAACTCAAGGTACAGCTGGTCAATAGTTTCAAGCAGCTTCTCAGTTCTCTGTTGAGCATTAAAACATTCACAGGTTTGTAAACAACTTGTAAAATGTTTTAGTTGTATAAATTGCAGAATCCAAAGATTTCATCTGTCTGTCAGTGTGCCCCAGGGCAGCTGTGGCTACAGTGTAGTGTGCCATCATCAGTGTGTGAATGTGTGTGTGCATGTGTGAATGTCTGTTAGTGTAAAGCACTTTGGGGTCCGGAAGGACTTGATAAAGCGCTCTATAAGTTCAGTCCATTTACCATTTGCCATTTCATCATAATCAGGTTTTTGCTTTTGTCTACGTGCATTTGGTGTGGTTATAGCTGAGAGCGATTCACAAATTGAAGTGCAATTCATTGTGCAAAACCTCTGATTGAAAAGTATTTAAACATTGGAGTCAACCCTGTTTGTTAGCAACATATCTCATGGAACACTGTATGGATTTTAATGAAACTATTAAAAAGGAATTATTAGATGTACATCACAACTGATTAACTCTTGAAGTCAATCCAGTTCAAGATGGCCACCGCATCTAATATACATAAGTCAAAATAAAATGGCCCAGTCAGTTTGGCAGATGAGCTATAATTTGATGTGGTAGTAGCTAAAAGTCAGTACAGTATTATTGTATATGAAAATAAAATGATATTTTCAAGGTTTGAGCAAAATGCCTACAACTCATTTCTCAACAAGATGATCTTAGACTAAAACCATGGTATGAAAAGTAGAGGATATCCACTCATTTAGGCAATGCTAGGTCTTTCATTTTATTAAGTGTTGTTAAAGTTATGGAGTTTTTTGTGGAGAGGGGGTCTTGTATTAAAAACAGAAAAAACTCCACATAAGACTATTTTTACAGTTTCTGTTTGAGGAAAGCCACATTCATCAATAAAAAGGTAGATTTTTGCTCTGCTCTCAGCTCCATGAAAACATAAGGTTTTAAACTGTGGAACCTTATAGGGCCTGTTTTCCCACATCACCTGCAGAGCCTCGCTGCGTTTCTGGGACAGACCTCCCAGACCGTCCCACTGATCACAGATCCGCTGACAGCGAGCGTTAACACTGGGGGAGTCGTAGTAGTCCAGCTCACTGTAAAACAAAACGAGACTCATCTCCATCTCAGCACCTTGTAGTCATATTGATCACTTATTTTTTTATCTTTCAGTTTGTGCTATTTGTTTCTTCATCGCCTACTTTAACTCCTGTGCGATAGCTGCAATCTGCTCCACACGGTCCTGATGTGCAGCCAGGTCGCTTTCAAAGGCCTCGTGTTTCTTCAGCAGGGCCTTGATCTCTGACAGAGAGGCGGTCTCATAGTCCCGTTTCTGCAGCAAGTTCTCTTTACCTGAGACAGAGAAAATACAGCAGGGAAACTAAGCAAGCAAACATCTGACAATCATAGATTTAGAACAAATGCTACCATGTGAGTATTACATTTCTGAATTAGTTTCTCTCTGTAGGATTAGATTAAAAAGAACAACATGCTGGTAAACATCTCGTACCTTCAGTCCAGGCTTCATGAATCGCTGCTTTCTGACGAAATTTCTCTGCCAGGTGGTCAAGTCTTTCCAGCCTGCGGATCTCATTGAGGAGCCACTCTTCATACCCCTTCTCTGCTCCCTCTAGATTTCCCCATGCATTGTTAATGTCCTGAACACGGCCAGAAAGAAAGTGTGAAACTTCTAATAAAAAATGTATAAAAAGCCTGGGATTTCATTGTACTCACAGCCTGATTCTGAACACACAAAGCAACATTTTTTCTCTTATAAATACCATTATTTAGTCCATTTTTATACTCACCCTACTCTTAATTATTTTTAGTTAGTTTCTCTAATTAGTTTTCATACTGCTTATTTATTCTTTCAAGCTTTTTGGTCAACTGTAGCACGAAAACGGCTGCACCGATCAATGAGAAATTTAGTAGGAATGTAGACGTGTCTGACCTAAAGTTAACCACCCAACAATTTTACGATAGACTAGATATTTGGGGAGGGGGCTCCATCTTAAAAGTGGGTGTCTGAACATAAAAAAATGCTTACAATACATTAGTGAACACACTTTGATTTAACATGAGCCTTTAGTCATGTTATTTTCAGAGGTACCATTATTTCTGTCCAAGCCTGTTTTATGAGTTTTATTTATAATTTTTTTAGCATGGTTGAAAAGCAATGTTTGACTTTTATTTGTTCATTTTTATAGATTTTTTAAAATCAGATTCTAGTTATTTCTGTGACTATTGTGGGTTTTTCTTTCATTAAACAAGGGGTATCAATATTTGTGTCCACATGTGTAAGTAAAATGACCCTTTGGCCATAACATTTACTCAAAGTATTCATGCATAACAAACTCCTTTAATCTGTATTTAGTGTGAACATTTGTAAATAAAACCTCTCTTAAACTAAAATATTTTTTCTACTATAAAAACAAGCTCTCCAACTAGTTAAATTATGGCAAGGATAGCCTAAGCCAAGCTTTATTCCTTATATTATTTCTTTATGCTTGCACTTAATTTCTCTCTACAACACAATCACAGTGGAGGAAAATAGGACTAGTATAAAAACCTTGAGGTTTTGGGTGAGGGATTTCTTTCATATACTACCTTTAGATCTATTGTTAACATGTTAATTATGGCTGAGGGATCAACTGGATTTATTATGAATTTTAAAAGAAAGTCTGTACACAGCACTTATAAATAAGTACTGAAATTGGACTCACATGGTTTGTGTAAGTTCATGAAGCTCTAAAAGTTAACAGGTTTTGTTAAAAACGCTGAGCACAAAACAGAATTAGATCTGAAACACTGTCCTTAAGAATGTAATCTTCATGGCTACATTTAGATCTTTATAAACTTGTAGAACATACCGAGACCATTTTTCCCTCTGAGGGCATGAAGGCAGGCCTGTTGCTGAGCCGCAGTTTGGTCTGAAGAGTGTTGAAGTTGATCTCCAGCTGACACTTCTCCTGCACCTTGGGCGGTTTGTGGAGACGTCTGTAATCTCTGAAGTCCTCCAACTTCTGCTGCATGGCCTGCATGGTGTTTTCAGGCATTCTGTTCTCCAGCCAGGGGATGGTGCGACGGATCCAGTCCAGCAGCTACAAAGATGGTGTGTGTGTGTGTGTGTGTGTGTGTGATGGAAGGTGTGAAGATCAGAGGGCAGAAATAGAGGGAAAGCAAGTTGATGGAAAAGAGGGAAGAGAAGAACCGTGCAGTAAAAAACAAAACAAAACAACAACATAAAAACAGAATTGTGGCAATGAGAAAGGGATGAAACAATGTGTATTTTATGTGATTGATAAATGACAAAAAGAAAAAAAAACTTATCAAAAAGTTTGCTAATTTCTTTAAATCAAATGCATATGATACAATTTGTGTGAACACCATCAAGCATTAACACGATTGAGATCATTTTTCTGCCATACATTTTGACACGTATCACGTTCTGCAATTCTTGTCCCATTTATCGTATCAAAACTTTCATCTCTTTCAGGAACTTCTGGCTACGAGGTTTGGTATTTCAGGAATATTTAGCTTTTTGGGGGCATTTTTGTTCTCACTGAAAATGAATAGAGCTTCAACATCTTTAAAACCCTTCAAATTGGTGGACTTTTCCTGCACTTTTTGCCTTTTGTTCAGGTTCTGCTCAACTGTTGTGCTCATTTTAGCTCAACTTTTATTTGCTAATTTAAACCTTTTTTCTGCTTTTTAGCCAACTTGCTGCACTTGTCAGCTATTCTGCTGCTTGCATCTTTTGGGGGCTTCTATCAGTTTCTTTCTGCTAATTTAATGCTTTTATGTCTCTTTCAGCTGTTTTTTTATGAGCTCATTTTTAGCCTTTTTCAGCTAATTTAAGTTTTTTTCAGCTAAATTCACCTTTTTGTGATCATTTCTGCTACTTACTGCTTAATACAGCAAACATGCTCTTTTGGCCTATTTGTGCTAGATTACATTTCTGCTAATTCCATCTTTTTTGCTATTTTACAACAAATTGCCTTTTATTTTTTCCCTGCTAAAACCTTTTAGCATTAAGCATTCAGACTGCCTTTTCATAGAAAGTGAAAAATCTCTAGTTTACAGTTATTTGCAGTTTTATCAGTTCAGGTTAAGAAAGCTGACACCAACATCCACAGGAAAAAGTTCCTGAACTATAAAACATCTGTTCACAGTTTTATAATCTACATGTTTAAATTTGATATAATATAAATAATAATATAAATCTCAGTTTCTATACAGTAATGTTAGAGCTCATTTTGTCAAACTAGTCTGAATTTGCCAAAAAAAGATCAAAATAATTTAACACTTTGCTTTCAGGATCATATAAATTCTGAGAGTTGATTAACTTTGCTAAAGAAACTGAAATTACGCTGTTACAGCTAAAAGAGGAACATTAGCGAAAAGCTACCAAAAACAGAGCAACGACCCCCCGAGAAGTGGAGGAGAGAGGGAACGGCTCAAAACCAGGAACTGGGATAAAGGGGTGGAAAGTGGATGTGCAGGGCATTTATGGGAAGATGTGGGGGTGTGCTCACATCACTGGCCAGCTTCTCATAGTCCTCCATCAGTTGTTCATTCTCTTGATTGACAGCCAGCACCTTGCAGATCCTGTTTGCTGCCGTCTCTGCCTGAACAACGAAGAGAAATAATGTGAGCCACAGAGCTGAACACATTTGATCCAAAGAACTGTTCAACCAAGTCTAAGGTTCTTCTTGAGCTATCTTGGGAATTCTCTGCAAGTTTAAGTGATATTTGGGTTGATCTAACCTGCATAGAGCAAACTAAGGTTTTGTAGTTTATATTTAGTTACTACACAGTTTCACTGTAGAGCCTGTGCTTTTGCATTTGATAAGTTTAGAATTGCTTCCATCAGTGGGACTCAAACCTAAAACAAGGACTGATCAAACTGAAGTTCATGTAGCTGTCAGGTGTAGAAATGTTTTCTTTTTGGCATCATAATCTTTTAAATCAGCAGCAAACAGTGTGTTGATTTTGTATCTCTACCTACAGAGCTTATGCTTAGACTGATCAATGAAAAAAAAAAACTGAAAAAGTTAGGTTGTGTGAAATGTGCATAACTCGACATAAACGCTAATTTTATTTGCAATCAAACAAAACATTTTAAATAAGCTAAACAATTTCTTTAAGTTATTTTTGATTTTGGAGAGGCTGAATTTCTTAGAAGTAAAGACGGACAGGGCTTCAACAATTTGTGAAAAACTGTCTAAAAACATTAAAAATATTTCAGAATAATGTTCCTTTATGGAAAATTGGGGAGACTTTATATATCCCATCATTTGCCCTTCATAGTATCAAAGAAATTTAAACACCTGGAGAAATGTCTGAGTTAAAAAAAACAACCAAAAAACAAGACTGATAGTCAATATAGGACTGTTGTGATCTTCAGGCCCTCGGGGTCACTGCAGTAAAAACTGGTCTGACATCACAGCAACAACATTTTCTGTAAACACAGTTCATTTTGCCATCCACAAACGATTTACTGTGCAAAGAATAAGTCATGTGTGAACGCCGTCCAGGAACAGGACTGCTTGGACACAAATGCTAAAACTCTTCTGGGACAAGGAGACTGATTTAATTTGTCTGAGTAGCTGTGACCTTCAGTGAGTGCTGACACTTGGCTGTTACAGAGGTTCTAACCAGTCCATGGAGCATCAACCTGAGGAGGTGGAATGGTGACCAGCATCCTCACTGGATCAGACTCCAGGACCACACCAGCTGGGTTAAACACTGTAGTAAGTTAGAGTTGGTGACAAATAGGCTCATTTGGGAACATTTTCTCTTTTCCTTATTAGTTTAAGCTCCCATTCTCTGCTATCATTGTGTTTAACATAGTGGCATTTACATTTATATTTAAATCTGAACACTACTTCCAAGACTCAAATTGACTCACAAGGCTTAGTAGTAGAATAATCTGGGTGTTAATCTGGCTTGTTGCCCACAATCCAATTTTCTTACCAACTTTAGACACTTGCCACCTCGTTAAATCACAACTCAGAAAACAAGAACTGTTGAACAGCTAGAACCCTACAGCAAACTAAAATGGGACAACATTCCTCTCCTGGAACAACTTTAAAGAGATGACGTGAAGTCATAAAATTCTACATTTCTTGTTTCCCTAAAAATTGAACAAAAAAACTAAAAACAAAAAACTTTCAATATGAATTGATTAAATTTGTAGAGGAGCCCACAGTTGTAAAACCTTGGGCTCTGTTTATGACATTTTATATGTATATTCTGTCTGGCTAATCTGATAATTACTGTGTCCATTCAAGGAAGTATACAGTCAGGTGAACTGCTGCATCAAAAAATGGAAACATCAGAAACAGACAATTGTATTTAAAGAGAAAACGCAGGTAGAAATTTAAGCAACATGCACAAAGTTGGAGAAAAAAAGCAGCACATTTCAGCTAAAACAATAAAACCTATAGAAACAGATGAACGTTTCAGCCAACCAACAGTTTCAGAAACTGCAGATATTGCTGTTTGCTTCTGTAATCTTTGCTAATAAACATGGACATAATATAAACAAACCTATTTACTACAATACTACTTTTATTCTATTTTTAGTAGTGCATTTAAAAAAAAAAAAGTGTAACCAGGGACATAACCCTGATGGACAGATTCAAATCCAGACATTTGACCCCTGAACCAAAACTAGGTCCTAACACCAAGAGCTTACCCAACCCTGCACCTACTGCCTAACCTCTGCCTCACAGGTATGATGGCTCTATATTGTACCATAACATAACATAACATATCATATTTGTTATGTTATGTTTATAATCATTTTAAACCTTTTCAAATCAGTCTGACTTTGACTGGAGCTCTCTGTCCTATGTTAGATTGTTCAATCCTATATATTCATACAAAGCTTTAGTATTTCTCTCCACATATACCTGCTTCTGCTCTTTACCTCATCTGAAGCAAAATAGGTGATTTTTAAATGCAGCCATTTACCCTAAAAGACGTTAAAAAATAAGTTACCTTTGGGAGATTTTTTGGCACCACAGCTTTTTAAGGTAAAAGTAAATAGACTGTACTTATATAGCACCTTTCTATCCAACCAGGATACTCAAAATGCCACGCTGTGTTCTCATTTACCATTTTTTTTAATAATTACTTTTGTCCATTTCATTTTATTTCAGTGAAGAGCAGGATCTTATTTTTTTAACAGAAGGGTACAAACAATTCTTTACCTTCCCCTCTTTTTTATTGAACTCTTTTGTACGTTAATGAACTAATTTCAATAAATGCACATTTAGTGCTCCAGGATCAAACACACAGCAGAAATCAGAGGATGCTGTTTTACTGATAACTTGATCGGTATATGGCCATGCATACTTTTTTCTCTCACCTTCTGTTTGCCTGAGAATGCGTGGTAGTAACATGACACATAAGTCATGATGGCCTTCTCATCTGGCCTCAAGGTGCTAATGATGTCTGCCCATGGAACAGAGGACAGGGGGAGAGGACAGAGAGGACAGAAATGCAAAGTAAAAGTGTGCAGAGACAAAAAGGAGCCAGCAGGGGGCAAAACCATGAGTCACAAGTCACCTCCAGTCCAACTAAAATCTGACTCCAAGTTTGTCTGTTTCCACATTTTAGATCTTTATGAAGAACATGATATTCGACAGCAGTTGGAGGTGAGAACACAAGGTAAAAATACACAAGGTGAAGATAACTGAGCTGGTAGTGATGGATTCATCAACATTTTAATGCAATTTCTAACAAATATTAGTCACCTAAACCAGCCAGGTTTTGTCTGTGCATCTCTATTTGTGATGCAATCCTGAGCTCACCTGTAATCTAACTTGTTTTGGTGAAACAGACTCATCTCTCTTCACCTATAAATGTGAGCTGAGGTGGAACGGTCACTTAGCTGGGTTTGAAGATGAGTTTTACAGTTGTTTACAACACATACTCCAAAATATAACAGGATAATCTTAAGCCTCATTCATAAGACAGTTCAGCCCGGGACTGATGCGTGTTCTTTCCTACTCCGATCATTCAGAAAAAACACGAAGGTGGAAACGGGGGGGGGGGGGGGGGGGGGTAAAGTGAGCCCACCTCTGATGCCCCTCTGAGCCCACAAGTGAGGCAGCATCAGAGTATGCTGTAAGCAGTAAGCAGACCGACTTGTGAAAAAGCAACCTGCGGTTCTGCAGCTCATAAAATGATGAGCTGATGACATCAGTAAATGACCACAGGATTAATCAAACAGATTTATTACAGAGGGAATAGGCTAGATTAAAGATGACGAAACAACAACTTTGTTATTTAGCATGTCAGAGCTTGTAAGAGGCTAAAAAACAACAACATTAAATAACCATCTTCCAACCTGCTCTGCCACTAGAAATAAGTTCTCCTCCTCACTTCCTCCTGCTTCTGCTGTGGGTGCTTGCGGTCACCACCCCTCACACTCATTTTTTGCGAAAATTTGATTTTTGAAGCTCATACTGGTAAATATCTGAAGGGGTTGATATATGTTTGTAGTTAGTTTATAAAATATTGAACCACAGGATCGCTAAAGTAAGTGAATTCAGTTTGTTTAGTTTGATACGAGACAGACGTCGTCACACAATAAATACGACACAGTCCACTTCACGCCTCTTTTGGTTCTGAACTGCTGGGTTCATTTCTGAACACGTACATGTGAGCGAGACCTGGACGGCTTCACCTGTGATTTAGGAACGACCCAAAGGAGCTTAAAGCCGGACCGGTCTGTAGGACGATTTCACAGAACTGTCTTGTGAAAGAGGCTTTCATGTAAAACTCTGGCATAAAAAGAATCAGGCAACGTGCATTGCTTCAAAAAATGCTACGTCTTCAACATATTTTTTCATATTTCCTGAATTGAGAGGAAGGATCCAGTAAACTTTAATGCATTTTGCTGCTTGTCGGACCAGCTGTCAGATCATAACACAGCTTTGATAGCAACAAGCTACCTGTCCTCTAAAGCCACATGGTGCATTACCATTAAACTGAAATGACAGTTCAGAAAGGTCTGTTTTCATTTCACTCATTCTTCCACCCAAAACTGAAGCTGTCACTCTGCAAACTAAAAGATCTATATGAAGAAATGCTGCTCCTCCTCAGTATGAAACTTCAGGGCTAATCTGAGTCAGCTGCAGCTGTTTTCATCATCATCATCATCGTTTAGATTACCTAAACTTGGCTCCACCTCCCACTACATTCAGCTTATAGGAAACTAATCTTTGTAAAATCCAAAAAGTAATAATAAAAAACAGGACTTCTATTCTGTAGTTAAATAAGTTTGCCTTGGTTCAAAACAGGAGTGTGTGTAGTTTCACACTTTAAACTGAATGAGCTGCTCTGTTCCTAAAACTTAAGCATGAAAACCATTAAGCAGTCAGTCATTTTCCCTCTGAGGCCCAGTTTACATGATGTGTGCTGTGTTGTAGCTGTTCATACACAACCTCATCCTCAAACCAAACAAATGTTTGTGTGTCTGTGTGCATGTGTGTGTTGTTTAAATGCAATAAATAAATAAATAAATAAATAAATAAATAAATGTCAGGTGTTGACATGGCTTGGAAACTACAGCAGATTAAAAACTGCAAAAAATGTCCATTTAACCAAGTCTAACAATCTTAAATCCAGACAAAAAGTATTTTTGGATCTTGTTTTGAGACTGATACACTAAGCAAGAACAGAATGTGTTCGATTATTAACCTTGTTAGCCTGGAAATTGTCCTTATTTCAAAAAGTCTTACCAAGTGCAATTTCACTTAATCGGAGTCTGAATCTTCTTAAATGTAAACTTTAAAGTGTTAATGTTTACGTATATATATATAACATGTAAACAGAGCCTGATTCACACTTTCATGCATTTGACAAAAATATCTGTTATTTAGGAAAATAAAGACTACTGACTCACAGGTGGGAGAAGACTGAGAATAATATGCTAGTAAATTTAGTTATATAAACATAGCATCTCATTAAGTTTAATGTTTGGAACTCCACATTCTCCTGTTTTGAGTTAAGAAAGCTCTCCAGATGGGTAAAGTTTCCAAATTTAGAATTCCAGTTGTTTTGGACTTACACCAGTAGATGTATGTTTTATCACACTAACAGTGAAGCAGACTGGAGAAGTACTTGTGCTCAATATCTTTAAGAACACACCACTATTGTCTCATCATGCTTTTTTTGGTGGCATGAACCATGCGGAAAGTAAAGGAGAGTGACCCCAGCAGGGAACGTTGTGCACTGCAGAAAGAAGAATACTGTTAGGAGACACACACACAGAAGACCAACAAAGGGAAGAGGGGAGTGAAGAAGAGGAGGAGGAGGAGGAAGAAGATGCTGCATCCAGGATACCTTCTGTGCTCCTGAGAAGGCATGGTAGAAGCTAGAGACGTAGGTCATGATCGCCTTCTCGTCTGGACGAGCAGTGCCTACAATATCTGCAGGAAGGAGATGAGGTCAGGGAGGACAAAAGGTCAGGAGCCGGTCAAATTTAGTATAAATAAAAGAAACAAAGTAGAAGTTTTCAAATAAACATTATTAAGAAAAAAAAAAAAAACGTAAAATAACCTCACATCTGAACAAACTGACCAAATAAAATCACAGAATTACTCACAAGAAGATATTTGAAGATAAAAGATTACATTAATAAATTAAAAAAAAAAAAAACTTTCAGGGAGCAGACAAAGCCGACTTACTTAAGCTTTATACTAGAGGTATAAATCAGCACCTTTATCACGAAACAATATTACATCGATATGTTTGAATGAAGATTCAATATTTCTCGATATCACAAAGTCTGTCACAATATGATTTTGATTCAATATAAATGTCTGCGATCGATATAATGTGATATCATATGCCCATCTAACACAATGACTGTGTTAGATGGGCATATAATAGATTCACATCAAGATGACGACGATATAGATCGATATTTTCATTTTGCCTCAATATAACTGAATCATGAACCATTCAAATTGATATAGATCGATGTATCGTTACACCTCTACTTCATATGTTTAAAAGATACGTTACATTCATGATAAAAGGTCTTCAAAGAACTGTGTTCACTTTTACACATCTGCAAAGCAGTTTAAAGCAGGTGTGCCTGAAAGACGGCAGACTATGAGAAAAGACAAAAATAGGTTGCACTGCCCCGACAGGGACAGACAAACAGCAGATTTTGGTCGATCAATACAGCAGATGTTCTGTTTTCCACTGATTTGACACCCAGCCAGCTTACCTTCTGCATCCAACATTTTGGGTATGTCCAGGTACTTCTCTGCCACGTCAAAGGCTGTGTTCAAGTTCGTCATGGGATCATCCTGTCAACCATCAGAATGTTTTAATTCAACTGTTACAACCTTTAGGCTACATGTTCACTAAGTACAGCTCAGAAATTCTGAATTGTTCAAAAGTAATAATAATTTAAAAAAAATCCAAAACAGGAACTAAATGTTAACATTTATATATATTTTTTACTATACATGGCTAAACCCTTATTACAATCATCTTGGGTATATTTTGAGCGAGCCTTTGTGTGAAACTGTGAAAGAATTCACTCACCTTACGCAGCTTTCCATAGTCAATGAGCTCTGGACGATGTCGATGAATGAGTGCACAGAAACCCAAGCCATCTTTCCAGCTGATGGAGCAAAGGTCAGAAATGATTAAGTAAAACAAAAGGAATGTAATTTTGGAAGAATGTTGTTTTACATTACTAGTTCCAAGAATATTTTGTGTGCGCTGTATGTTGCATGTATTTTATGTGTTCAAAAGAACATGTCATAGGCTACGTTCACTCTGCAGGTAAACGTGACCCAGATCAGATTCTTTCCTGACAATCTGTAGATTTTTTTCTTTTTTTAATTTTTAATAAAATCACTAAAAACAAATAAGACAACTGACTTGTTACATTTTTGAGTCTACTGCTATTACAGAGAATCCACCACAGTAAGTTTAATTTTTGAAATGTGTTTTATCTAAATATGTACATTGATGAAGTGGAAGTATAATGAAGACAACGTCCAGTAAAAACTGAAAAACATCACAGTTCAGTTGAACATTTCTGTAGCTGGTGTTGGATTCTTTGACATATTTTTAGCTGGACTCACTTTGGATTGTTAATTATTGTCCTTGGTGCCGTTTTTAAGATCTGCTGCCCTCAGAACCACCTCCATCTGGTGCTCAATTTGGAAAATTGACTTCCACTCTCAATTTCCAGTGCAACAAAGACAGGTTATTTAAATCTATTTACTGCAACTAAAAAGAGCCTACTAAAAATAAGATGATCTCTTACAAGGATGCTTAGGACTTTCTGTCTCTGAAATGATGCATTATATAATGTAGTGGTGTTTCCCTGACTAAAATATGCTGCTCATCTCGCACAGAGACAACGTCAAAGGCTCTGATGGTCCACATCTCCTGCATCTCACTTTTAGTTCTACTGAAATTACTTTTTTTTTCCTCAGCTTTTATCCACATCTGAGCATAACACAGATCTGCTCTCAGTAACTGAACACAGATCCAGGCTTAACCTGTTAACAAGCACCGGAGCGCCCAAGTTCCAGTTTTAAGTTTTATTTGTCTTTATACGTCATGACTGCTGAAGTTAAAATTTTTGATTTTTAGCTTTAAAAAGAGACCAAGCTTGTGAATTTAATCTAAAGAGTTCAAGAGCAGTACTTCATTTAATCTTTGTGTACTTTTTAAAGGCATTTTATGGTATTTTAGGCCCACAGAACTCAGTCAAGAAAAAAGAAAATCATGCTGGGATTCAATACTTAAACCTTTATGTTCTACTAACTACAGAAAATGCTTGCACTATTTGTTAAAACAAATCTACAAAAATGATCTTGTTAAGTACCATCTTTGTGTCTTTTTATGCAATTTGATTTTTACCTTCCTGCTGAAAGATAAGTAATAATTTTGCAATAATTTTTACATACATTTGGCTTCACTGTTAGCAAAATATTTTATAAACCACTCCATAAATTGTAATGAACCTTTTAGAAAAAGTGAGCTGCCTCAGCAAAGTGATCATATCATACACAAAAATAGTTCAACCTATACAGTTTAAATATTGTGCTGAAATGTGGTGTGCTAGTAGCTGAGTTGTGTTTATTTTCTATCCTACATAAATTTTGCAAACTTTTGTGAGCTTCGTAAGCAGCAGCGGAGGTGACCACAATTATTTTATGAAGCTAGAAGAATAAACAAAGAATAAATTGTGCTGATTTGGATAGAGGTGGAGGATAGTGATTTTACAGCTTCAGTAGTATACCTGGACGGATCTCCAGCCCACAATCCATCACAGAACCACAGAGACAAACCATTCACACTCTCACTCACACCTAGGGACAATTTAACATTACCAGCTAACCTACCATGCATGTATATGATCTGTAGGAGGAAACATAAGAACAGAAAACCCACACCTGCACAGGGAGAACATGTAAACTTGACCCAGAAAGGCCAGGAGGTGAACTTGTTCGCTAACCCATTACCCCAATTAACTCAATTAGTAAACAAAACAGGATGGTAACTGTGCTATAAGCTTGTTTTTATATTGTGAAAGGTCACCCTTTAAAAAAAACAAAAAACTAATCATAATGATATAATAATTACAATTTTGAGTTTGTCATGTTATCCACTTTTACCTGATGTGAAAATTTTGGATGTTAACATTCTTGTAGGGAGCAGTCTTTCTCTGGCACCACAGCAGGAGGCCCTCTTTGGCAGATGTTTCTGTGGTAGCAGAAAAGGGATTATTGTGAAGTCAAAGAAACTTGTAGGCATTTTCTTTGACTAATCCCTGTTTAGTAATGGATTAAGTGGAGGTGAAGTGAAAGGGAACCATGTGTGGCTGCTCAGACATTTCACGCTCTCATGCCTCTAACAAAAACAAAGCTGCATTTTAGATTCCTTAATGTAACATACTCAGAAGCAAACTAAAAAACTTCAATAAAATACAAATCATAGTTAAAACAAAGTTTTAAATATCAAAAGGAGAATGAGTTCTGAGTTTTTAGACCCAACAAATATATTTAAAACAGAAAAATACACATTACCTTCAACAGAAATGTCTTGGATGGCAAAGCGGAGAATAATGGTCCAGATCATTCCCAGGGTCATCTTAGCATTTCCATCTACAATCTCTAAAGGAAAGACAAACAAATGGAATATTAGGCTTTACACATAAATAACCACGTCTAGTAGTACCTTATCTGCCGTGACATCAACCACTGAATACAGAGAATGGAGAAAGAAAATTCTTTGTCCAGACTAGAATATTTGCTAGCCAAGAGTTCCAGTCTTTATATCATTTTTCAGGCTCGTAAAGTTTTTAAATAAAGCATATTGGTGTGAAAGAATACTACATTAGCTAATATTTTATCTTCAAGTACATAATACATAAACACAGGTGGTATTGATAAAGACAAGGTATTTTGCTGACATTTTGAATCAAACATTCCTAAAAACCCCTAAAAAAGGCAAAATCTCTCCAAAGTATAGATGGGCCAAGCCAAGGTTTACCAGTCCAAAAAATATTTTATTATGCTCCTCAACTAAAAATTGGGAAGACTTTGAATATACCATCATCTACAGCTGATAACAGATTTGAAGAATTTGGAGAAATCTCTAAGATCAAAAAGACTAAAAGGCTCAAAGTTGATTTTGGATGGCCATGATCTTCTGGCCACTGAAATTAAAACAGGTTTAATTCTGTTCTGGACATCGCTGCACATGCTCAAAAACATTTCCACAAATTATTGTGTGTAAACAAAGTACTCCATACCATTTACAAATTCTGGGTAAAGCTCAATCATGCAAAGAGGAAGCACAATGAGAACACTATTCAGAAACACTGCAGTCGTTTCTGGTTCAAAGCTCGTTTGAAATGGACTGAGGAAAAGTAGGAAACTTGTTCTGTGGTCAGATGGAACAAAATCTGAGTTTTGTTTTTGAAAAGCGCAGACACCACATCCTCCATTGTAAAGAAAAGAGGGAACACCCAGCCTGTTATCAGTGCACAGCTCAAAAGCACACCTCTTTGATGGTTTGAGGTTGCATTAGTGCTTCAGGCATGGGCAGATTACACATCTAGAGAAGTACCATCAATGCAGAAAAGTATATGCAACTTTTTTAGAACAAAGTACTGTATATTCCTATCCAGATGATGTCTTTTTACAGGGAAAGCCTTGCATATTTCAGCAGAATGTTAAACCTCATACTGCATTCATTACAGCAAAATGAGATCGTAGTGGAGTCCAGGTAATGAAATGGCCTGACTCATCTGTGCAGTTGAAAAGTCCCGACATAGAAAGTAAGAACTTATTAATTTATATCCACACAATCTGTCTGAATCGTTTTACTAACCTTTGAATACTTTACTGACATTATACAGTAGACGTTTGTCAGACAAAGTTGTAACCAAATTTAAAGAATCATTTTCAGGTATCGGTACAAGGCTCACAACCAGCAGTTTAAAACAGTACACGTACTTGTTCAAAATGCCCTGATACCTGGTACAAACACCTTTTTATTATTATTTTATTATTTAAATGTTTATTCATTTCATTAAAAACCAAACAAATAATTTTATATACAATATACAATAAAAACAAAAAGAA
>JARVGW010000336.1:18225756-18236622 GCA_031762495.1 Anablepsoides rubrolineatus
GGACCAAAATCTCTGAGGAATGCTTCCAGCACCTTGTTGAATCTATGCCACGAAGAATTGAGGCAGTTCTGAAGGCACGTTACTAGTATGGTGTACCTAATAAAGTGGCTGGTGAGTTTACATTTAAGAGCTAAATAATTAAATTTTGATATGTCATTTTTGACACTGGAGAAGAAATAATTCTTTATAAGCACAGAATCGACACACACATATGTTTGTTCTTCTATCCTCATGGGGACTTTGCACTGAATTCCATTATTTTCCGGTCATTTCTAACCCCTGACCCTAAACCTAACCCACCAATGGTATTTTCCTCAATGGGGACCAGGCTTTTGTCCCCATAAGGAACAGTGAGTCCTCACCAGGCTGTGTGTACCAGGAAAATGGTCAAAAATCATCCCCACCAGGAAGCAGTTTAACCAAATTGTTTTCTTTATTATCTGTAGAGGCAGTCAACTCTTCCGACACCCTACTGTAGTGTCTGCTAACAAAACTGTTAAAACATAAAAGAAAAACCCAATCAGTTACACCAGAACACAAAGACAGAATCAAACTTGTTCTATACGAGATGTGCTGTCTGTTATTGATGGGTAAACTTTAGATTCAGGTGGGTTTTTCTGCAACAAGCAGAACAGAAAAACCAAACGAACAAACAAAACATTGATTTAACATAAAAATAAATGCCTCTCATGTATTATTAGTTAGCTTATATACATTTTAATGTAATCTGAGGTTAGACCTAAAAAAAAAGACAACACTGTCCAAACTATTTGTTCAAACCAAAGACTTTTCCTTACATCTTCTGAAAATCTTGTGTTCAGAACCTGTAAGAGTTCAGATCAAAAATAAAAGAGCTGAGTTGTAAAAACCCATAGAAACTCCACTTCTTTAATGAAGTCTGTTTAATTATTTCTTTCCCAGATGAGAAAGAGGTTTTTGGATTTTTAACTTTTTTTCTGAGGGAGAGGACCCCGACTCTCCCTCCTCAGAATCCACGTGAGTCCGTTTCAGAGCACTCTGTGCCAAGCTGGTCTCTCTCTGTGACCTTGTGTGTTCAGACAGAAGTTCGGTTTCTTCCTCTGACTCTGAGGACACATGTGGGTTAGCTGGGGTCCTGGGTCGGTGCTGCCCGTTTACTCCGGGGCTGTGTCTGCTCTGGAAGTCTGCAGCTACTGAGCTACTGTTAGCTTCTCTGCTATCAGGGCTGTCTGAAGCCAGGTTTGGCCTCTCAGTCCTGTGTGCACCCACTGACAGAGGGGAGGCAGTTGGTCTGTCCTGCTGAGTCCTGTCCCCGTCCTCGTTGTCTTGACTCCCAGGAGACATTACTGGACTTGGACATACAAAGTCAGATGGACTCAGACACTTGTCGTCCTCTGTGGCACTCACAGTGTGGGGTTTGATTTCAAGGGAGTTTTGTTCTTCGCCTGATGAGGAGGAAGACAAGTCGACTGAGATAGATGGGTAACTGCAAGAGTCGATGGCTGAGAACAGAGCCTGGTTGGAGCGAGGTGGGTTCCCAGCTCTAGAGACCACATGCATACGTCGTCGCCTCATGACGTTTTGGCGCCTCACGTTGCTGCGTCGCTCCTCGTCATCACTGCTGGAGCTGGAAGAGGATGTGGAGGAGCTTGATGCCTCTGCAGGAAGAGAAGGAGAGGACGTAGGGCTGGAGATTGTAGAGTTCTCCCTGGGACTTGGGGATCGAGGACGGGGCATGGGGTCAAGCCAAAATTCACTCGAGTCTGAATCTTCATTCACCAGGAAGCCAGATTGATTATGTGATCTTCTTCGTCTCCCGGGGCACTCCTCCCCATCCTCTCCGGTCTGCTCATCTCCTCCTGAACCGTCAGGTGCAGCCAGAGAGGAAGAGGAGGAGTTCTCAGAGTCACTGTGGTGATCGGCAGCAGAGGCGGCAGCAGGAGCTGCTGACGTGGTCCGCGTGGAGCGACGCCCACGTGCGTGGAGCTGCATGATGGCCTCCTCACTCAGATCGCTGTCAGAGTCTGAGCTCCAGCCTTCAATCTCCCGACGCACCAGGGAGTCAAAGAAAGCCATCATGCGAGGATCCTCCTCAATAGATTGACTGACATAGTCATGGGACAGCCCGCTGCCACTGTTGAGCACCAGGCTTATGTACTCCTCGTGGGAGTAAAGGCTGCGGGACTTATCCTCCACACGGCCCTCCAGATCCCCTTCACTACCAGGCTGCTGGTAGGGACTCCACAACTGAGAAGGACATGAAAGAAAAAAAGGAAACATTAAAGTTTGGATGGATGTTGTGGCAGTATGACAGAAAAGAAATTACAGGTAAAAAGTGAGGAGTAAAACTACAATTAAGAGATCTGAATAGCCTGAAAAATGTTCCTCTGTCTGGTTCACGGCAAGATTGTAAAATTGTCAGCTGATTTTCAAAACCCTGAGAGGCTCCACATGATGATATAAAATCATCGATGTGACAGATTTGGTCCTGCAGTGTGGTGTACAGCCACAAGGCAAAGACAACACACAACACAGGAACAGACTTCACTCACAAACATTCAGATGACAGATGGTTAAGAGTAAATAAACATGGCCGACAAGGACAAAGCAATACTGATAGTCTGTGGACTATTTTTAACAGCTTTCTAAATGGCTACACGTCACATTTAACAGGCTGCAGCTCATTTTTCCTCGGGGAACACCACACACACTGGGTTATCAGGCCAAGACAATCCAACATGTTGAATAACCTTGATTTAAGATCAGAGTGGTCCCAACATCATTTCTGAGCTGACTAGATCACTCAACACACCGCAGGCAGGAATATCTCCTAAGATTGTCTTTAGAGTAGTAACCTCCACCACCTTAAAATACCCAGTAACTAGTTATATTTACTGTTAAATTTGTACAAGTGTGTATATATATATTTTTTTATTTTACTAGCATATGTGCTTTAACTTGTGTAAAGCTACTGGAATTTTAATTGCTCTGAAAGAATCTTCCTAATAAAGCTTCTCTTATCTTATCATTTCCAGCTTTTACTCCATTCAATAAAAATGCAGATACTGGCCATTTCTGAATATATGTACAGTACTTGTGAAAGGCCATTAACTGGAGTCCAAGTACTGTTTTAATTCAAGGTACACATCAAATGGCTGTATGCATACTTTGTATATCATCAAGCATCAAGTGGTGCCTTGTGTGAACTTGGAGCATTAAAGCCTGGTTTATACTTCGAGTTGTGCGTCTTTCCCCCCACTGAGTGACAACAAATATGCGCAATTTCAGTCTGCTCTCCCGCTGTTATCCTCTGGTGACAGTCATCTTGTGCGTTGCCCCCAGTCAGAACTCTGCCGACGGGACATTGCGGCTCTCTGTGTGTGTAGGTCCAGAGTTTGTGGGTGTGTTTTTCTTTTGAGGGGCACCGCAGCGGGCCAGTGGTCCTCAGGTGTGGAGGAGTTGGAGCTGTACCAGGACCAGAACAGGACCCAGCGCAGCTCAATTCCTTCTGCTTGTTATTTTATTTAAAATATTTTTTTTGTCTGAAGCCAGTTTTTAAAAGAGCTCAAAGAGCAGCCGGTTTGATCCAGGTCCCAACGTGAGCGCACAGCTGGTCGCGTCTTTTTTTTTCCTGTCCAACGTAAAAAAAACAAAAAACAAACGGCTTTACTTCACTCAAGGTAACACTGATGTTAGGCGGAAAAAAACCCTATCCAGCCATCGCTACTGTAGTTTATATACTTTATATGAGCTGATGGGAGGACAGAGGGGGGTTTATGATCATTTATGGCCCACCACGTCTTCAACTCTGTCATGAAAAGACGCGCTGAAATTGCGCAATCAGCAACCATCTGTCGCACGTCTTAGCATTTGGGCTTTATGCTGGGTTCCCACCGGGTTTGAGCAGCGAATATGCTCCCACCGCCTCAAGTTGGACGCACTGAAACACATTCGGTGTGAACGCAGCAGACTAGAGGCACGTCTGAAGAGGGAGGAGCCTCTTGGTTTTTTCCGGTCTGTTTTTAATGACGGGTGAAATAAAGATAAAATAAAGAAAAAGGTCTTTGCTTTGTTTACTAAAAAGGAAGTGAACGTTGCACACAGCAGATAATTAATTCACCAGATGATTTAGAATAGGTTTGTTTGGTTAGCTGCGAGGTGACAAACTTTTTTTTGTCCCGAGCTCAGTTTAACAAGCTGCTGACCCACATCGGTGCTGATATCTCCTGCCGATTTCAGCTAAAAAGCTCCTGTCTGTCTGTTTCGGGTTCAGGAAACCGTCACGTGGAAAAATTATTCTCTCTGATTGGTTGCTGCTGCGCGTCAAGCAGCGAAAGTTCAATTTTTTGAACTCCAGCAGCGGCTGCTTTTGGATGCTCCGCATGCACGGAAAACGCTCTGCCGCATCCTGCCGCTACCTTGCACGCTGCTCTAAACTGGCAAAACGAGCTGCTCCTCATTGCGCGTCCACCATGGACTTTGCATGTAAACTGGCTGCTTTGGCTGCTCAAAATGCGTTTGGTGTGTATCCAGCTTTATTGAAGTATAATCCAGGCTTTAGATATCCCTGTGCTTTCATTATTTTAAGTAAAAGTTTATTAGAAAAACAAACAGTTCTTTTTTAGGTTAGAATTTGTTGTATTTATTCATGTATAAAGCACTTCAAGTATAATGCAACCCCATTTTTTTGAGTTTAAAAATCATAAGAAAATAAAAATAAAATAATCAAATCCCTGTGTAGAATGAGCTGCTGCTCTAGCTGCATTGTGTACCTGACAAGTACATACTTCTCAGCTGTAGTCAATCTACCTTATTGTTAATGCCTGGGCTGAAATAAAAGTTTTTGCAATAATGACGAATTTGAATGTTTCTCTAGAAAGCTTAACTTTGTCTCAGAGTCTTAATCTTGCTTAAAAAAATAGTGTTGTGTGCAAACAAGTGAGAATGCAGAGACTCACAGTTGAGTAGGAGAATAAGCAGTATGGTAAGTAAGTAAGTAGTACAACCTTAAATCAATGCATTGGAAGTAGACTGATTAACCTTCCATCTAAAAATGACAGCTGTGATGCTTTTTTACTGACCTTGATAACTTTCTCCACACCCGAGGAACAGATCATGTAGGTGTGGGGATTAAAGCGAACCTGGTTCACAATGGAGCGATGACCCTTCAGGACCATGAAAGCTCCATTTACCACACGCCCAGGGCCTCCTAATAAAGAAAAGCTTTGTTAATGTGATGATAGCAGAAGAGACAAAATATGACTCAAACCAAACAAATTTAGATGTTTCAATTGCTGAAAAGTAGACGTCAGGACTTCTCCTCTTTATAATACTTAACTTTTATGATTGTATACTTTAATATTTCTAGATCGCTAAGGTTGCCCTTTGTCCCAATTCTGTTCATAACCTTTATGGACAGAATCTCTAGGCACAGCCAAGCTGTTAGGGGTATCTGTTTGGTGGTCTTAGGATTATCTCTGCTTTTGTGAAGATGATGTGGTCCTATTGGCTTCATCAGATTTTGATCTCCGAGTCCTGCCCCAAGTGGAGGCGTTTAAGTATCTCGGGGTCTTGTTCACAAATGAGGGATTTTACCAGTCAATCTACATTCCTCACGAGCTTTGGGTAGTGACCGAAAGAACGAGATCGCGAATACAAGCGGCTGAAATGGGCTCTCCCTTAGAGATAGGGTGAGAAGCTCAGTCATCCAGGAGGGACTCAGAGTAGAGCCGCTGCTCCTCCACATCGAGAGGAGCCAGTTGAGGTGGCTCATCTGTTTAGGATGCCTTCTGAACGCCTCCCGGGTGAGGTGTTTCAGGCATGTCCCACTGGGAGAAGGCCCAGAGTAAAACCCTGGGGTTTTACTCCAGGGTTTGGGGAAGTGGTGGCGCAGTTGGTAGGGAAGCCAAGTCGGTGATTGGAAGATCGCCGGTTCGACTCCCAGGACCAACCAGCCCCACTTTGGCTCCCTAGGCAAGGCCCTTAACCCCTACAGCTGCTCCCCAGGCGCTGTAATTGACAGCCCACTGCTCCACATCTGTGGATGGGTCAAATGCAGAGAAACAATTTCTCCACCAGGGGATCAATACAGTGGAGAAAAAAAATAAATAAATAAATAAAAACCCAGGACACGCTGCAGGGACTATGTTTCTCAGCTGGCCTGGGAACACCTTGGGATTCCATAGGATGAGCTGACCCAAGTGGCTGGAGAAAGGAAAATCTGTGAGTCTCTGCTTAGGCTGCTGCCCCCGCGACCCGACCCCAGACAAGCAGAAGATGATGGATGGATGAATGGATGCAATTTGGAAGATTCACTACAGATAAAATGTAATATATTTCTTTTTCAATACAATAATTGTATCAACAGGCTATGTGTCGAACAGAAATTTGGATAAATTCATTCCTTTTTTTCTCTATGAAAATATTCACATAAAAAAAAAACTTAATTGCTTTAAAGAATCTTACTTTCACTCAAAAAAAGCAACAGAATTTCATTTCAAAGTGCCAACTGCTCAAAGGACGCAGCATCTCATCTTATCAGAGTTTTGTTTCCATTATTGGAAGTTGTCCTGTTTTACATGAAGCTACTGATTTTTAGATGAATCCTAAAAAATATTAGAGCCTGTAGACTTGAATTTAAAAAAAGTTTTACTTGTTATTTCATATATCTGGTCTGGTGATGTCACAAGATCACTACAAGTGCAAATGTGACAAGTTTTCTTGTTGGATTGAAAACTAAAAAACTTCATCTCGTGACTTTAAAATGTCGTGGGGACATCTTCAGTAATAATTTCAACAAATTTGTCAGGCACTAGGACCAGCACAATCACCTTACACAAGCCGGGTTAACAGTTTTTTCCTGCTCCTGATGAAGACTAAAGCCCCTACAGCTAAATGCTGAGAGAAACAGTATCTATTGCTACACACTTATTTTTAAAAAACAAAACAGCCTTACATAGTGCTCAAAGTTCAAACTGTAATTTAGTAACTTTGAAACAGAGATTATAAAGTTTGAATCTAAATTCTGAACACAGTGACACTCTGATAATATAATCCATTTTTTAATTTTAAACCATGCTTCATATCAACAACGTGCAGTGAAATAAAAGACCAGCAGGGCAGACAGATTCAGTAACTCACCTGCTTCTGGGTCATTTGGGATTTTCCACATGTAGAGGTTGAAGTCATCTGATCCGGACAAGATGTACTGAAGAGGAAAACAAATGGATTCAAGATCACCAAAAGAGAGTGACAATTTTATGTATCAGTACTTCATACACAGAACAAAACCAACAGATCTCTCACACTATACAGTCTGGTCCATGAATATTGGGACATCGACGCAATTATCATATTTCCGGCTGTAAACACCACGATGAATTTGAATTTAAACAAATAAGCTGTGCTTTAACTGCTGAGTTTCCATTTTAAATTGAAAGAATTTACATCCAAATCAGGTAAACAATGTACAAATTTGTACTCGTGTAGTTCGTAGCATAGTTTTTGTAAATTTTAGCCCTGCTCTTTTTGCTGACTTTAGTTTTGAGCTTGTGATCTGCTACTTTTAGATTGTGTTTTGCTCATTTCAGCATGTGTTCTGCTAATATTAGCCTCTGTTATGCTGATTGAAGCCGTCGCTTTGTTTTGAAATTCACCAACTCAGTTTTAGTTTCTTTGGTAAATTTCAGTGAAGTCATTCAGTTTTCATGATATTTTGCAGAAAATGCATTCTCTCTTGTTTACATTCATACAGGTCTATAAAGCTTGGATCTTCACTCACTCTAGACATTTTGAATTGAGAAAACCTGGATGGGAAGTGAAACATTTTTAACTTCAGAATAGAAGTCCACTTGTTTTTTTATAACCATTTCTTTAGGATTACTCAGATGAGTGTGGCTGAGGGCACACCTGTGTGCTGTCTCAGCTTCACAGGTGACACATCAAGTAGGAATGTTGCATCAAACTCACCTGCTTTCCAGAGAAGCGTACGTGAACTGCTGCAGATCAGTCTAGACTGGTTTAATTTGTTTCATAATTACTAAAAGAAAACCTTTCCTTTTTCTGTGCAGAATTTTCTGTACATATTTTCATGGATATAAAGGGAAATGTGGGCATGACATGAAGCTTTTTCATTTTAGTTTTTGTAGTAGCAGTTTCACTTTCCTATGAATTTTGGACCCACCTGATCTTTGTCCCCAGCAAAGCAGCAGCTTTTCATGGTGCAGGAGTTGAAGTAGCCCTGGTTGTCAAACTGGAAGCTGGGGAGGCGTGAATGCAGCTCATAGAGGACAGGAGGCAGGCGGCGCCGGAGAGCCAGTAGCTGTGTGCCTGTGCTGTTGAAGCGAACACTCATGGCGCTCTGCAGGGACATGCTGCCTCCATAACGCAGCAGCGAACTGAGAGCACAGAAAAACAAAGCATCCAAATTTGTAAAATCTCTAGGATCAGCCGGGTCTTTAACACCAGCTGCTACCTGCGCTCCTCTGTTTGTTATGAAGTCTTCAATACCCCTGGGTGTAGTAAATCTGTTCATCAATGTCTTTGTATATTTTACTATTAACTATTTGCAAAAATAATCTAAAACCTTGTTTGTAACCTGGTTACTTAAGACGAGATTAACTTTACTTTTTCCACCAATTAGCTAAAGACTAAAGAAGGGTATGTGGGAACTCTGTAACAAGCCAGCTCTGTTTAAAGGTTTACAGGTAACAAAGCAGTTTTCATGTTTTCTATTAGTACAAACGAGTCAATTAAAAGAAAAGATGGTAACAAGTGAAATTAAACCTCTTTAAATTTCAGCGTTTTTCTTTCAAAAATTGTACAATGCATTAAACATTATTTATAAAAGGTGGCAAAATTACCTGAAAACCCCCCAAAAACTCATTCAATACATGCGTAACCTGCTACGCTCACAGCATCAAGTGTCACTTGCAGAGTTTATTAAAAATGCATGAATTCCTAAACTGAACTGTCCAAAAGTTACCAAGGGTCATGTATGTCAAAGAGTGCAGTTTTCATACTGCAAGTTAGCGTACAGATCAAGCTGAACTTGCACCAGTAAAAATGAGCTCAAAACCAAAACCTTCACTTTAGTTCAGTTTGTTATTCATATGTCATGTAGCACAACAATAAAGTAGATAGTGGATTTATGATGAAATATTTTACATGGTTTGTTTAATTCTTACTTTAACTCTTGTCTGGTTTCATTACATTTTTATCTAGTATTCCATCTTTTAATCAGAAACCAGCTTTTATGTTACAGTCGTTAGGGAAAGCTCAGGGAAAGCAGCACAATAATTGTGCAGTGATGACAGAATGTTGCATATTATTTCTTTATATTTTTAAGCAACTTCTCTTTAACTCAACACTAATCTGTGGCAAAGCCAGTAAATCATTCTAAAGACTGGAGCCAGGTGGAGAACAAACCTTCAGATGGTTGAAGTACAGATGGAGACATCTTCATGACCTGCAGAACATCAGGACTGAATGCTGGAGCTTTCTGATACATTTAGTGCATTAATGTGTCAGAAATATGCAGAAAACACCATGACAGGTCAGAGCAGGGAGATTAAAATTAATCAATGAAAATTTTAATTTTATTTTATTGACCGTTGAAATATTGATAGTAAAAACTTATTTAGCTAAAAATGAACAAAGTATTTATCACACTGTAGAAATAGTAGCAGTACATTATATTATGTGTTAGAGTGTTGAGTTATTTGTGATAAAACCTGTTTCATTAAACAAGAGTTTAACAATTTACTGTTATTTTAATTGCTCCAGCTACCACTCACAGCTCATAGTCAAGTAAAAAACAAATCTTTGTATATTGAAAAATTAATTTAATAAAGTAAAACCATCACATAATATCAAATAAATCAAAACTTCCGGTAAACATTAAACAGATTTTAAAAAAAAAACAAGTTAAGACTTTAAAAAATACATGTTTAACTTCCTCCACTCTAAACAGGACATTTTAAAAACTAAATATTTGCTAAAACAGAATTTCCGCTGACATGAAGGCTTTAAAACCCTGATGGGACAGACTTTGTTCCAGTGTCTCCTCATCCTGCTGCTGGCTTGTTTCTTCAGTCGGTCAGACACTTCACCTCTTCCTCCACCTGCTTGGTTTCCAGGTGTCAGATGTAGGTGTGGATGTAGAGGACATCTGTCTCTCCTGGGTCCATGAATGGGCTGAATGCTGCATCACATTGTAACTGCACTTATCTGAACCACAGAACACCAACAGGTTAACAAGAATTATTTTAACTTCATTTCAAGTTTATAAGATTACTGTTAATACAGCTATTTTACCTGATGTGGTGTGAAACTGGCTTCTACTGGTTGTAGTCTCATTGATAAAGCCTGATGGTCCCAGTCTAGTGGTCGACTTGAGTCCCTCTAGTGGCCGGGTCGGAGCACCTCCAGTATGCGTTTTTGAACTTGCATCTTTTTTCTAACATGCAGTCAATTTTATGAATGCAGCATTTTTATTTTGCATTGTTTTTTTGCAGCATTTACACCTGTCAGCCACCATCCTTTTTGCATTGTAAAGCCTGCCTCGGTCCGCTCTGGCTCCAGACAGCCCAGTCTTACTCTACTCCAAGGGGCCTGGAATGTGTTTGGATTAAACAGATAGCTGCCCCGCTGTGGGCAGGATTGTAATATTGTAATATATATACAATCTTATTTAGTTTTATTTGTGACAAAACAATAATCGACTAAACCAAACTCAAAGGAAAAGTGGCGAATATTGAATCGGACCATCCAGCAGTTAAGACAAGAGGGTAGGACGACAGAGAACTGTGAGCTAATGTTAGCTTTTTGTTAGCTTGTTGTTGGTGGTAGCTCATATGTGCTTTATAGTGCACAATTACATCATCACCT
>JARVGW010000336.1:18247699-18265258 GCA_031762495.1 Anablepsoides rubrolineatus
TATATTTTGGCCCTTTAAGGGAAAATGATTTTAAATTTTGGCCCTCTCAGGGAAAATGTTTGGGCACCCCTGGGTTAACCATTTAGACTAAATTTATAAATATTTACCAGACTACACTGCCAATACTGTTGATCACACTGACCTCATTCTCAATTGAGAATATTAACTAACATATTCACAGTAGGGCTGCCATGATTAGTCGACTAATCAAAAAAATAATCAGTGATTAGTCGACTATAAAAATAATCATTTGTGGCAGCCCTAATTCACAGGACTGTCTTTTACGGAGCACAGCTTCTGACTCCAATACAGCCAATAACAGAGACTTTAACATCATTCTAAACAAAACCTGAACAAGAATTCAACAAAAAAAAATAATAATAAAATAAAAAACAAATTCCAAGCCCAAAAATATATTAAAAAAATACAATTTTGAAATATTAATTCCTACTAATTTTCCAGAATCCTTTGAAGATTGGAAGTGATTCTGTCACAGACAGAATTTCCTGAGTTTGATGCAAAAAAAAATGAAGTGAAACAATGACACACATCTTTGGTTTAATCTGTGGAATACTAATATTCGTCTTTTAGTGGTAATAATGTTTAAATATAAGAACTAAGTTAGCTGCGTTTTTTGCCTCTCCTGTTAGTTCCGTTAACAGAGTTTTAGCTCTGCTTTTTGACGTTGCTGAAACAAATTCTTTTATTAAAACTAACGTCTGAACAAGAAATGATACTGATCTGCAATATACAGTACTTGGGTTGTGTTCATTTATGTTTGTCACATTAAACATTCAGATTTGGTTTGACATCTGTGTTGAAGTTCTGGTTATTGACTGTAAAACAGACACCATGAGTGAAAAGGTCTGAACCATAGAGGGTACAGTACATTGACATGATAGATGTTAATATGGTAACTATTATTGACTTAGTGTTACATTTGGACAATATTTTAATCTGTGTAGCTTCTTAGCATCATTGAAGCTAAGTATTTTGTTTAACAGATTACAAGGTAGTAAAGCTAACATTTTGGTTAGCTGTGCCCACCACTGGACCTGATTAACCTAAACAGAAACAATCAGGCATTCAGCAGGCAGCAAGTCCATACAATATGATAAATAAATGTAACCCCAATTCTGAAAAAAGCTGGGACACTGTAAATGTAAATCAAAACAGAATGCAATGATTTGCAAGTCACAAAAACCCATGTTGTGTTCAGAATAGGAAATAGAAAACATCAAATGTTGAAACTAAGAAATGTATATTATTTTTAAATCATTTGAATAATCTATTTTAAAGAAAAAACAAAGTAATTCTAAATCTGAGGGCAGAAACATGTCTCAAGAAGTTGTTACAACAAAAGCTTTTGGAAATACTTTATGTGGTCAAAACAGAAACTGGTGGATGATGTTTTGCAACTAATTAGGACTGAAAAAAACCCAATCTAAAATCTGAAAAAAAGTGAGGGTAATGTTCCTAAGTGGGAAGATTTTGATTGAAGGAGGGGAATGTCCTGACATGGCTGTGCAGGAGCAGGAGGTCTGACTGGGTGACAGAGGTGCCGTATGTCAAACATAACAGCTGTGTGGTTTGAAAAGGCAGCATTACAAACTTCCACAATGAAAACAATATAACTATGAACTACTCACACAAACCGAACAAAATTAAAATAATCAAAACTTACTTAAACTCCTCCACTTGAAGCAAAGACTCCCTCCCCAACCCAGAGGGGTCATTCAGCCCATTTCTGGTTGAAATCCATGTCTTTGGACTTAAAGAAGCTGATTCTCGTCTCAACTGCTTCATGCGCATATGTGAACTGCCCCAGAGGATGCTACAGGTCTGAGCTTGAAGACGCCAACATAACCAAATCCTCTGAATAAAGCAGAGACCCTGAAGTTCCCAAACCAGACACCCTCCACTCCATGACTGCACCTTGAGATCCTGTCTATGAACAACACAAACAAGATCGGCAACAAGGGACAGGCCTGGTGGAGTCTAACCCACACAGAGAACGAGCTCAGTTTGAGCTCCTGCTGTGGTTCTACAGGGACTGCATAGCCCTTAAAAGCAATCCAGATACCCCATACTCTCACAGCACTCTCCACAGAATGACTCAATGAACATGATCATAAGCCTTCTCCAGGTCCACAAAACAAATGTGGACTACAGAGACAAACTCCCATGAGTTAGCAGCTCTACAAAAATAAAGATCTGGTCCACTGTTCCATAGTCAGGACAGAAGCCACATTTCTCCTGAATTTGAGGTTCAGCAAATGTTCGGCGTCTCCCTACAACACCCTAGAGTAAACTTTCCTGGTGAATTTAAGAAGTGTGATCCCATAATAGTTAAAACATCTCTCCGGTCCCTCTTTTTATAAATGGGAACCACCAACACGGTCTGCCACCTCGCAGGCATTGTCTCAGACCTCTATGTGACATTGAAGAGACGTGTCAACCATGACAGCCCCACAGCATCCAGAGCCTTAGAAATCTCTGGGCAAATATTGTCCTCCTGGTGCCCTCCCCCCAAGAAGCTTTCTGACTACTTCTGTGACCTCTGCCATGGTCATAGACTCCTCTTCCCCCGAGTCCTCAGACTCTGTGGATGGGATAAGGAGATCATCCAAGTGGCAATTAATATTTGATTTTAGAGTTCCTAATTGAACATGTTTTAATGTTTCGAGATTTTGGTATCAAATGACTGGAAACAGCAACATTATGACAGACATTTTACTAACAGGATGTTTATGTTTATACATCAAACAAAATAAATAGACAGACATGAACAGCCAGGTTTGTGGATCTTTTGTCAATGAATTTCTATTTTCCCAAAAAGCAAAAGTCAAGAAACAAACAATAAATGATCATTTGTTTTCTCCTTTTAAACTAAAGTTTGCTATGGTAAGAAAATTATTTAAAAAAAATTATGATCATTGTTTTTTTCTCTGGTTATCCAAGGAGGGCAGTCGGCCATTAAAGATCATGAAGGGTAATGAATTAACACACATCCATATGATCGTACTGACAAGCTTCCTAATGTTATGACAACAATTTCTCACCAAAATATTCATTTATTTTTCTGCTGTGGTAATCTAAGCTTTCGTTATTTAAATAGAAAATATCAACTGAGTCTTAAAATGTATTTATTTGCATTTTAAAGACAACTAAAAATTTGAATATTCATTTATAAATAGATATTTTTAAAATAGACCGTAGTGTAAAAACACTTCTTTTGTGTATTTTAAACCCTATTTCTAAGAAGGAAATCCATTTTCAATGATCCACACACCTTACAAGCACAAGCACTGCTGAAAAAGTAACTGGAAGAAACAAAAGGGAGACAAGCTGAGAATATTTGGTCTCCTGCCACTTTATCAGCATTTTTCCTTTACAATCTGCTCTGTGAAAGCTGATGTGAGCTGCTTACGTGTCTGTGAAAATTAGAGAATAAAAGCTTCAAATGGTATAAAAAAGATATTTCAGTAAACTATTAACAACCTGGGACCACACATCTTTTAATTAATTAAGGTTTGGTGCTGTTAAACTTGTGTTATGTTTCAATACGACATGACATTTCAGACGTATTTTTCCTGATGGAGTACAAACAGGATGAAGACGCAGCAGGGCCTAAATAATCATAATTCCTCCCTCTGCCCTCCCACAGCTCATATAAGTGTATAAACAACAATAATGATGGCTGAATATTGTGTGTGTTTTTTACTCAATGATCAGTGTTGTGTGGCTGAAGAGTCCACAGAGGAAAATCTTTTTTTGTTTTGTTGCGATGGTGATGGAAACAGACGTGAACATCAGCTGTATGCTCGTGTTCAATAGGATCAAAGCAGCTGCTCTTCTAGCTCTTTTAACAACTGGTTTTAGACAAAAAACTAATTTAAACAAAATAGTGTGCAGACAGAAGAGCTGCTTTGGTCCTGCTCCACAGTGTTGTTTTGCTCCTCATGAACAAACCCAACCACAAAGTTCTAACCAATCACAGGCTCTGAGCCGCAAGGTTCACGTCGCAGAGTTGTGACTGGGAGATAGGTACATGACAGCTGTCACCGGGGGATAGCAGCGGGAGAGCAGATGGAAGTTACGCAATTATTTGTCATTCAGCAGGGGAAACAAGACGTGCGCCTCCAAGTATAAAACAAGCTTTAGATACTTGTATCTCTGCTATCAGACTACACAACTGATCGAACAGACAATGATCACTGGGAGTGAGACCTGGAGGGGGGCAGGGGGTGAGTGCCTTATTTAAAGAGACTGCACCAAAACGAGTTGCTCTCAGACGCAACTCAGAACAAAGGTGAAAGAGAGCCTGCAGCTACGATAATGAGGACTTCAGAACAAAGCATTGCAGTTCCACTTTATATAGAACCCAACTGAATGATTTAAATATTAAAAAGGAAGGATTTAAAAGCATGAGATGTCCACTTTAATTTGATATTTATAGTTAAAAGGCATGTTAGCTTGCAGGCAGTTTTTGTGTACATCTGTGCTTCTCAAATAGTGAAGCGCCACAAGTATAGGTTCTCAATTGTATTGTATTGTGCTTGTTCATGACATAATGGCTATGACTTTTTGGTTTTTGTAACATTTATATTTTTAATTGTTTCTCTTTATTAGCATTTTATTTTTCTTATAAAAAGCATTAAGAACTTGAATCTCAAAAAACATTGAAATCCTATTTTAGCATAGCTACAACTTTAGTTTTTATCTACTATTTTGCTAATTTTTTGTTTTAGCTACTTTTTTTGGCTTTTATCTATCTATTGCATTGGTAAAATTAGATTTTAGTTACTATTTTGCTCATTTTGGCTTTTGTCTACTAGTTTGGTCTTTTTAGCCTTCAGCTACTGTTCGTCTAATTTTTTAGCTCTTGTTTTGATCATTTTATCTTTTCGCTTCTGTTCTGTGGGTTTTAGTTTTTAGCTACTGCTTTGCTTGTCATCATTCAGCCACTGTTGTGTTTATTTTAGTTGTAGCTAGTTTTCTGCTCATTTAGGCTACTGTTTATTGTCTTGGTAATTTTAGCTATTAGCTTAAGTTCTGCTTGTATTAACTTTTAGCTACTTTTTCATTAAATTAACTATTCGCTATTGCTACTTTTAGCCATTAGCTTTAGCATATATTAGCTTTCAGCTCATGGTTCGATCAATTAAAAAAATCATTCAGCAACATTCACAATGCACTTTCACAGAAAATCCTGATTTTGTTTGTAGCTTAATGTAAATAGGCTATGAATAAAGTTTTTGGCTGTAGTGACACACCCTGTCTAACTGCATTTTTAAATCTATTAAATTTGAACTAAATAAAATTCTACTTCATACCTAAACTAAATTCAAATTCAAAATTCAATTCAAAAATACTTTATTTATCCCAGAGGGAAATTAGATAATAAATAATAAATGAGACAGATGAGTTTTATGAAGGAGTTAGTGACATTTCTTGACAACTGGAAGCTCTTTCTGTAACTCTTCAGTAAAAATCCTGTCGTTTTAAAGCAACAAACTGATTCTTTGTCCTCATTGTAAACAATTCTAACCAGCTGCTGGTTTCTCATTTCACACTCACTGTCCAGGTTGAACGCAGTGATGAACAGCTTTAACAGTTTAAATTTAATTAAATAAACTAGAAATAATAATTAAAAAACAGCTACTATCCTTTACGGAGAGAAGGAGTTCCTTACTTTACTTTGATTACTTTAAAATACAAAATAGGTTTTAAAAAATCCTTAGCAGGCAGCTGTAAAGTGGCAAGCTCCAACATAAACATGTTCAGCAGGAAATGTATCTGACAGACACAAAGCACAGGAATCATCAGGCTATGTAAAAAACAAACACAATCAATCACAATACCTTACTGCAAAATCAAAATGAAAGCTCTTTTTCCTTCAGGAAAATAGAAAACATATAACAAAAATATTAAAACATGTTAGTCACACACACAATGATGGGGAGACAGCAATGCTTAGACAACCACCAATCCCCCCATGATAGTTTCATCAGTACACAAATCTATGCAAAGATATTTCCCTAAACATACAATACAGAGCATGCACTATATCTGTAAATATGAAATTATTTGTTTTGAAATGCCAACAGTCGCTATTTTTAGTTGTTTATTCTTACTTTTTATTTAAAATATTAGAATCTCCTTTAAGTAAGGAAAACCTTCCTCCTACTGATAAAGGTATAAATCCTATAGGAAGGAACATACCTCTTCTGTTTGTACGTGAGCATGGCCTCTGCGATGGGAAGTTGGTGAGCTCCATTAGCTCCCTCCATGTACTGCATTACCCTCGACACCACATCTAGACTTTCCTGGGCTGCACAGGATATATGCTGATTAGTACTCTTTACCTGAACGCACAGCATGCAAAACAATCCTCCATGACTTTGCAGAGAAACTTTTAACTTTATGATCAAAAGAAGCTTTCGCGGCTGTGAAAGTTCCCTAGAAACCCTGTGGAATTAAAGGGGCTCTTTACACTGAGTTGCTTTTCAGTGAAACTGTACCAACAGTTTCAAATGTGCACTTGGCGGCTGCAGTCAACAGTTTTTCTGCACTAACAACATAAACAATAAATGATAGAGAACAGTGTTTTTTGTGCTGTTCACACTTTTACAGCATTTAGGAACAAAACTAACACACTAGGCCTGAAGGAACATTAGTGTATTCACCAGTTTGGACGTAACTGTGATCATGCAAACACTGCATGTGCGATGCAAGCAGCTGAGCCTGGCATAAGGGTTGCCAGATAAACAGAAAAACACAATTTTTGCCCCCTCCTTTTTTCTGTGCACGTGTTCATCAAACCCAACACACACCTACAACACCCTCACTCAGCACATACAGTTTGTCACTTTGGTCATTTTAAAGTGACAGTACTGCCTGGCATAGAAACTACTATAGCTGATCCATATAAATATCTTTTTTTTTAATTTGTTATTTATTCACCTCAGTAAACACTAATGTTTCCAGAGACTGTTCTCATGTAAATAGTGCCTAAATGAATGAGAGGAAATGACCCACCAATAACAGGAGCCTCAGGCCGATGGAACAAATCCCTCCAGGCAGCATCTTGGAACAAATTGTTGTAGCGATAGTCAAGAGTGCCGAGGTATATGGAAACTGGATGTGCACCTAAAGATGTTGAAAATCAAATATACAGCATTAAACATTCAGGCTAGTTGTACTTTAATTATGTTTTAATCTAATAGGGAAACAAAACAAGGTAAACAACAAGAAGAAGTAACAGCTGGACTGTCACCAACCTATTGGGATGATAAGAAACCTCATGTAACTAAGCCAGTCTGGGGTCTTAGGGGAGAGGTGGTCCACAAAAAGCCTCAGAACTGCATTTAGGTAGTGCTGCGCTCCTGCCACCGCAATCTTTATAGGAATGGGCGTCTGGGAGTTACAGTTGCAGCTGTGATTGACAAAACATGACATGTCACATTAAACAGAGGATTAAGACACAAGTAATCTTGTGATACAATAGTGCATTGGAGGAAAATTAGTAATAATTGGATTTTGTCAAAGTATGACAAATAAATCCCACTGGGAGGAGACCCAGAGAATGGCCCAGGACACACTGGAGGAACTATGTTTTTTTGGCCTGGGAATGCCTTGGGATCCTCAAAGGAAATGTCTAAAATAATCTGAAATAATGTTCCGAAGTATTTCTCTGAGCAGTGCCAAAACCTAACAATGATTCTGAGCAGAAAAGTCTTATATTCTCCTGCATGCTATCAAAGCTACCAGCTGGGGAATCCAGATATCAAAACACGCTTTGAGGTTTCCTTTTTCAAATCAGTCAAGAAATCTTCATTAGAATAGGAGAAAATAGGATTCAAGACAAATCAATCTCCAAAACCACTCACAACATCAAGATGATTTATGTATAAATAAAAAAGCAAGGAATCTAATGGTTCCACTAGTGCCACTTAGTGTAGTGTCGGTACGGTTCAAAGCCATTTCCATTAGGTCATAGTCTTGGAACCAGCCCTTTTTCAGTACCTACTTTGTTGTGGTTCAAAGTGGTCCCAGTCGACACCAAAATGTGACATCAGAACACTGTTCATCCCTGATTGGCTACGGGGTGGAGTCACTGGTTGTGTCTAGGCTGCCTTTACAACAACAACTAAAGGTGTCATTTTTTTTCAATTGTAGCAGTGACATTAGTCGTGTTTCCATCCAACTTTCCATCCAAACATCCAAAATTTCAGAACTTATTCGGCAAATGTGTTTCCATCTCTCATTTTGTGCATTAACTTTTTTTTCGAATAACCCAAAAACTACCGATCAAAACACACCCACTGGAACCGGACTGGAACATCAATGGAAAAGCACCCGAACTGACCCGATCCGACACTGACCGTACTGACACTAAGTGACACTAAGTGGCACTAGTGAAAAAGGGGCATTAAATTGTCTGACTTATATCCCTGGTTTGATTAGACGGGCCACAACTATTAAAGCTCTTGACTCTGCATGCCTTTGTTCTGTATGTTGTGTGTAAAAACAGGACGTTTGAACATAAGGAGCAGACTTACAATCTCTGGATACGAGACACAATGGTATTGAACGCAGCTTGGATGTCGGCTGTGGTGCAGGTACACACCACGGGCAGATGCTGATTTTGCAACAGATCTGAAAGATACTGTAAAAAAAGAAGCTCAATAAGGGTTAAAAAAACATAGGAGTTTATCACAATAAGACAATTTGAAATAAAAGTTTGTTAGCATTTAAGAGTGTTTTGTCAAAATGAATACCTCAGTATTCCTTCATGAAATGCATATTGCTCGCTATCTTTTGTGCCAGAATTTTAAATCAAGATAATTTAAAGCAAAGAGAGGATGAAGTTACAACTGTTTTTGGTCAAACTTTGTAAATGATGCAAACGATCTATCTAATGTGATATGGGATCTGGCAAGATGTGTTAGGATATTCAATGATATTCAGCTACTATCATACCAAACTTCAGCTAAATACCAGTAAAACCGAGTGGCTTATTGCCATTTTGTGTTGGCTAAGTTTTATTTGTTGTGGCAGCCAAAATTAACTGGGTTGACTCGAAAGGTTAAGGAGCTGTAGATGTATATTCCATGATCACTTTCTGAGAAATTTACCAAATTCTGTCCAGTGGTTGATGAAGTATTTTGCTGCCACAAAGAAAGTGTTGATTTTAACAGACATTGCCAAGGTTTTTGGCAAATATGTAGCAGAGAAAATGTGTTGAGTTTGACTTCCAATTACTACCAAACTTAATGTCATTATTTGTAAAACTGACTGATGTTTGTGTTGTCTAAGGTTGCTTAGCTGTGGTGGTCACCTTAAATTGACTCAGACGTATAATAAGTTGTAATGATTACTTTGAGAGCTTCACTAAAGTTTATCTAGTAGTTCATAAGATATGCTGCTAAGACTGCAGACAAACACACAGACAAAAGGTCAAAATATTATTGCCATTTTGCCTCCAGCAGCATTAAAAAATAAAGCTAAGTAGAAACAATGTGCAATAAATGGTCAAAATATTTACGACACAATCTGAAGTTATTGCAATTTCATTTTGTAAAAAAGTATAGACTGTGTGATGCTAATAAATAACTTTTTAAAACATTTTAAGGTGGAATTCTTACCTGACCCTGCCAGTCAGACGTGTTGATGAGGATTATGCTGTCAGGGAGGTGGTTATCAGATACCAGGATGTGGTTTAGTTGATCATACACAGTTTTTCTTGGGATCTAGGACAATAAAACAAGAAAATTAGGGTTAGATGAAATAGTTTTTTATTCGTCTTCATCAAACCCTCTGCTCAGGCGAGACTTACTGTATTTGTGTCAATTTTAATCTATTTGAATACTTCACACTGAGTCACACAAATAAAAATACATGAATTAAAAAAATGTACTGGAACGAACAAGAAAGATTTTATAAGATTGTAGTTTTAAAGGAAAGGTTGATGTGAGTGCCATAATTGTGTTGGTGTGTGGGCAGCTGTGGCCTCCTGCCTGTAGGTGGCAGCGTGTGTCCAGAGATCGCTCGTTGTCCAGGCTGTTGGCCCTCTCGTTCTGAGGCCTGCTGGGCTGTCGCTCCTTCAGGGACGTGCTCCTGCCTCGTCTTCCTGCCAACTTTGGCTCCTGCCTGAAAATGAAACATCAAGATGAAGAATTCAGACCAAGACTTACTTTTGTTTTAATTAACGGAATTTTTTAAAAGAATGCTTGCAGTCGTTTCTGCTGGAATTTCAGCCTAAGATTGTCTTAAGTTAAGAATAAATGATAGATTTGTAAATATATCACAGTCCACATGGGTTGTGAAAGACTTTCAGCTCCAACAGCATCATATGTTAGCAGAATATCTGTCAGACTTTTGTGTTGGCCAATATCCTTTAGCTTTGACCGTCATCATGAATTAAATTGCCATTAAAAGTTATTGATTGTAAAATTATGATGTACTAAAATCTATCTCGTGGTTCATTAGATATTTTGCTACCAGACAGTGTTAACTCCAGAAGCTAAAGTTTTAGGCAGAGATCTCACACTATGAGTAGATTTTGGAGCATGTGTTGTGTACGGTGTACATTTAATTATAGCATCATGTCTGTGGAAAAATGCTGTCAGGGCTCGTAAAAAACACGGTCAGGTGTCGAGAAAAACTTTATCAGGTCTCTGGTCTCAGGGAAGAAGTCAGGTCAGGTGTCAGGACAAACTCTGTGAGACAGACTTTACAGTGCATTCAGTTATATCCTGTACATGCCATTATCTAGGGCTGGGCAATATGGCCGAAAACCTATCGCCATATGAGCATTTCATATCGGTCGATATTGATAATTATTGATTAGTTTTAGACAACAATGGTCTGACTCTTGACAAACTTAAAATATCTGAAATACAGGTTTTTAGATGCCTCCTTTCAGTGTAGCAGCCTAAATCCTAAACCTTACGCTGGTGGGTGGGTACAGCAAGCTAGGGCTCTATCACTGGAATATGACAATTAGAGGGAGAAAGAAATCCTGGTTTACACATTTCAAAATACTGGTTGCGAGCAGGGATGGAAATTAGCACCCTCCACAGGCCAAATGCTGGTAAAATTCTGAAGTGGCCTGAAGACTTCAACAACGCACTAGCCACCATGGCAGGTGTGTAATAAAAATTTTAAAAAAAAACTGCATTCAAATCGCACTACTGAACTTTTACAAAAGCTCAGCTTTATATTTATTTTACATTTCAGAGCCTGTAGGATGTTAAAAACCATTAAATAACATAAAATAACTATCTTCCAACCTGCTCTGAAATAAGTTCTCCCCTCCTCCTTTCCTGTTTTAGGCGCTATCATCTGTGGCTGACGGTCCACCTAAACAGGCTGGCTTGAATACTCACATTTTCAGTGCCATTACCTGATTGTAGGCACAAACAATTTGAAGAGGCCACCAAGGACCATGAAATGCTACCGTATTACAGAAGCAAAAAATAGTGGCTGGTAAAAAGTTTGAGTGGCCGGTACAAAAATCTTTCTCCCAGCCACTGTGGCTGGTGGAGAAAACTTTTAATTTCCACCACTGGTTGCGAGTGATTATGTTTTTAGTGGTCATTTATCATCTATTAACAGCTTTTGTTTTGAAGGTAAATCTTAGCTTTCCCGATGTTGTTTAGCTGAAAGATCCTAGCTTATTTTATCAAAAAGTTATCAAGTTAGGCAGTTTATAACCAGTCAAAAAAAATCTTCAATATTTTATCAGACCTATTTTCTATTGATATTGAACATGTGTCTATCATGATATCATTATTGCATTATTGCCCAGCCCTACTTTTATCAACACTGAAATAACCTGTAATTCAGTAACGGAGGCAGAGTTAGCAACAACTTTCACTGCAGTTTTGATCTAAATCTTCTAAAAAAAAAATAACCGTGGATCATTTTCAAGTGATTTTACTGTGACATTTTGGTCAAATGAATTAATAAAGATCTTCACTGTTTTTTATGCCAGGAACACTTCAGAAAATACATTGTTTCACAGCAGTCTTACTTAAGTCTTCTTTATTGCAGCAGCTTTGAATGTTTACATTTTAAAGACTTTCAGCTGATTCGCTTCAGCACCATGGGTCAGCTGTAATAACTTTACTGTTTGTAACTCAAACTCCTGTTTTTAAACTAAATACTGTTTGGTGTAGCTTACAATAATTGTTAATAAAATGTTGAAAGCACTAGCACAATTAAACATGTCAACAAAGGATTTAGAGCAGTGTTTGTCCTTATGTTACTGTCATGTTGAATACATATTATTCAAAGAATAAATCTCATCACCATTGTTAATGACAGCCTAAAGCCTTCTTTTGTTTTTGGGGGAAAAGTTCTTCCACATGTTTCACTTTATGTGAAGTTTCTGACCAAATGCAAATGTGAAAGAAAAAATGTCTAACTGTAGAAAAAATGTGTGTTGTTCAAAATGGTATGTCAAAAGAGGTGTCAAACAATATTCTTGCAGTTATTTTGACACCATGGTATTTATATTTGAAACCTCGAGCTGATTCTATAAGGCTCTGTATTCAAATATAAATTAAGAGATGTGTTGCCAGTTAAGGTGTTAACTCCAGATATTAAATAGTTGTAGATCTAATGATTCCTTAATGTTGGTAAAAAATAAGTTCAGTGATTTAGAAAATATTTTGCAGTACAAACAGTTATTGCAGACAAATGCACATAAAAAGACAAAAACACTGTCACTCCACCTACGCTAGGGGGCAATAATTGCTCACTATTACTTTTATCATAAGGAATAATTTCCAGTTCTGTAAATGATCATTTTTTCTGAGCTGTTGAATGTACCTGTTGGATGAAATGATAAGGGATTCAGTCTTGGTCAATTTGCTGCTTAATGGCAGCCTCTCTAAAAACGTGTCCATGGTGTCAATCTCCAGCTCTGTTGTGGGAGTCACTGCTTCTGGCTGTTCCTGAGGAAGAATAAAACTTATTAAAACATTAACATTCCTTGAAGAAATTAATTTTGTCCTCTTTTTATATCATAATTACAAAGATCATCCTGTAAAAATCTGTTTAGACTGGAAGCCCAAATAATATGCAGTAAAATTTTCTTACTCCGTTGGCAAAAATGTTTGACTTGATTTGAGTCAAATTTCCAGGCTAACAGGATAAATAATCTTACATGTTCTGAAAACAAGATTATTATTCTTACACATTGTTATTGTTTAGTAAACTTCTTTTTTACTCCACACAGTGATTTGTCTGATGACACTATAATCTCAGGAAATCATACTCACAAAGGTGACGTTATCAGACACAACATCATCTGGAAACTTTGAGCCACTGCACTTGGTTTTCTCCAGATCAATCTAGAATAAGTTGAGAAGAAAAGAAAAGAAAACCTGCTGACCGAGTTCCTAGAATTTTGATTTCACAAGGAGAAAATTTTCATTTGAGAAACATGATGGATTTAGATGAAAAAACTGCCATTAGTTAAAAAAGTGTGGTTTAATTCTGCTGATAGATGTAGTAATCTGTGCAGTAAAGGTAAATGTGATGAGAGTAGCTGTCAGTGGTAACACAGCTTCTCTGTGATGTAAAACTAAAACGGTTTTAATGCAGAGGAAGAAATGTACCTTTAAGATGATTTTATTTCAAACTGGTGTGCCACAAAGTGTTTGAGTGACATGGGTGTCTCACCGGGCTCGGAGGTTCTTTGTGACTCCGGCTGCTGTGGATGCTGCCAATCTCAGTTTGAGAGCTGGACAGAGAGAGTCCCTCGAAATATGGCCTAAAAATAAAAATAATTAAAAAAACAACACGTTGGCATAATCCTACCATAAATGTTGGGTTTTGAAAATGTTGAGTTGATGAGTAAACATTATACATACAGTATACAGTATATACAGTATCTATTTTCTTTCATAATAAATCTATCAAATATTTAAATGAAAAATACTGTAACATTTTTGGTGCAAAAACTAAAATAATTTTGAATTTGTAAGAAGCAACACATCTAAAACCATTTGGTTAAATACAGGTAATGAGGTCTGATATTATTATGGAAATCACTTCCATCCGTCTGTCTGTTCGTGGAACTGTGGAACAACTTCTGCTTGTTCCACAGTCGGGTCGTGGGGGCAGCAGCTTAATCAGGGAGGCCTAAACCTCTTATACCCCAGCCCCTTCTTCCACCTCTTCTGGGAGGATTCTAAGCCATTCCTAGGCCAGATGAGAGACATAGTCTCTCTAGTGTGTTCTAGGTACTTCCTCAGTCTCTCCTCCCAGTCGAACATGCCTGAACCACCTCAACTGGCTCCTCTCGATGTGGAGGAGCAGCAGCTCTACTCTGAGTCTTTCCCAGATAACTGAACTTCTCACCCTATCTCTAAGATAGTCCAGCTCCGGAGAAAACTCACTTCAACCGCTTGTATCTGCGATCTTGTTCTTTCAGTCACTATCCAGTTTGTGGCCATAGGTGAGGGTAGGACAGTAGACTGAACGGTAAACAGAGAGCTTCCCCTTACAGCTTGATAATGCAGCACGATGACTCACAGCAAGAAAGTCCTGAGTTTGATCCCCGGTTCAGACCTGGGGTCTTTCTGTGTGCAGTTTGCATGTTCTCCTTATGCTTGCATGGGTTTTTTCTGGATACTCCGGTTTCCCCCGCACCCCAAAAACATGTACAATAGGTTGCCTTCAGGCTCAGGCCTCCCTTGAAAAAGAGATCTGCGATCTTAATGGAATTTTGCCTGGTTAAACAACGGAAAAATAAAATAAAATAAACTCAGCTCCATCTTCGCCACAGGGTCTGCAATACTGCAGAATCTGCAATGATCTATCTATCAATCTCCTGCTTCATTCTTCCCTCACTCGTGAACAAAACCCCAAGATACCTGACCTCCTCCACTTAAAGGGAAGAACCTCACCCTCAGTACCTCAAAGTGATACTTGAGTAAGAGTACAAGTATCTTATTATAAAAATACTTTAGTAAAAGTTAAAAGTCTTCTCTAATAATATTACTTGAGTAAAAGTCTTGAAGTATCTGATATTCTTTGTACTTAAGTATCAAAATTAAACTTCTGACACAAAATCTACTTAAGTATAAAAAGTAAAAGTACTGAGTAAAAGTGAGCGGTTAGATTTTCCAAAATGACATTTATTGGAAGGTGACTTCTCCAGAAAAACATTTTTTTCTAATGGAGTGCAGCTGTGATGGGTTGTGTACAAGCTAATATGGTGTCAAAATGGTTTATATTTATACTTCTTATCCAACCACAATAAATTCACTCTATCCAGGAGACACAATTTATCAGGATAGAATTATTTTTAAATAATAACAACTTGGAGTAAAATAGGAGTAATGACTTTCTACTTCTTCTGTTTTAAAAAATGTAGTGAGTAGAAAGTACAGATAATTGTGTAAAAATGTAATGAGTAAACGTAAAAAGTAGGCTGAAAACTAATTACTTAAGTAAAGTACAGATAACCAAAATTTCTACTTAAGTACAGTAACAAAGTATTTGTACTTAGTTACTTTACAACTTTGCTCAACTCAGAGAGAGCAATCCACCCTTTTCCAACTGAGGACTGTGGACACAGATTTGGAGGTGCTGATCCTCATTCCAGCTGAAGCTCATGGTACGATGACGCCAACAGGACTGCATCATCTGCAAACAGCAGAGTGGGATCCTGAGGCCACCGAATCAGACTCCCTCCTCCTCCTGGCTGCACTGAGAAATTCTGTCCATAAAAGTTAGAAACAGAATCGGTGATAACAGCAGCCATGGTGGAGTCTAACTCCCACCCTGAAGGGGCCAGACTTACAGTGGACTAAGACATCTGACCTGTTATCAGTTGAAAAGCCTGCCTCTATAATGGTATAGGGGTGCATTAGTGTCCCAGCCTTTTGGAGATGTGTTGCTGCTATCAAATTTAAAATTACTTTAATAGTTACCTAAAAGTGGTCCAACTTTTTAGTTTCATCATTTGATATGTTTACTATGTTCCATTGAGAATAAATATGGGTCATTGCATCTTGTTTATATTTATATTTTATACAATCCCGGGCTTAATTCTAAAACACATCTGTTCTGTTCCTCACATGTTATTTCAGGGTTTCAACTAGTTTGAAAATCCTAGAAGGGACAAGCATAAACCAAGCTAAAGCTAAGTTCTAATATTATTATTGTTTTTGTTTATGCCTATCATCGCCCCTTTTAATACACAGTTGACTGTGTTGCCCACTTGAGTTTGGGTTTTGGTGTGCTGAGGACGCTGTCGTCATCATCATATTCCGGACCACTGTCACTGGGGTTCTCAAACTCCACACTATCCAGATCCAAATCCTCCTCCTCCACCTCAGGAGGCGGCTCTGCTGGGTCCTGCTCCGAGTCCAGCACCTTCACAAATGTACAAACCACACCTTTGGTCACGGGAGAAGAAAAGAAACTTGACGGTTCAGAACCGAAGCGCTCACCTCATCTGAAACTCTGAAGCGTTTCAGGAGCGCCACCACTCGCTGCTTAAAGTTCTGCTGCTGAAATACAAAAACAAAGAAGGTCAGACTGAAGTCCAGACAGTTCTAATCCAGGTCCAGTCCAATGCAGACAAACACAACCACAACATCTCAGTCATTTTACCATATACACTGTTTGCAGTCTATTGATTTGACTGCATGTGCACAGGTAAATGAATAATCAAAATACACCATGACCTTATTTGTTTTGAGGGCTTTTACAGGATTCCTACAGCTTAAGGCAAATTAAATCTAAGACTTTTTAATACTTTTTAATGCCACTTGAAAGGAAATTTAAGACCAACTTCACAATAAACACATATGTGAAAAAAAACAGAAACAATTTCACCCAAATGTTTAACACAAAACAACTAGCTGCGGTAAATTTGATAAATTGTTTAAAAAAATAAACAAATGTTACCAGTTATTTTAATATTTACAATACAATTATCCCTCTCTATGTGTTAATATTTTTAAGACATCTGAAATATTGATTTAAGACATTTTAAGGCTAATTAAGGCCTTATTTGTGGATTGAAGAATGTTTTAAATTAGTAATGGAGATAGATATTATCTCCTTGAGACTCAGAAAGGAAAAGTGGGTAAAAGAATGTGGGTGGTTGAATAGGTAGAACCCTTGAAAGACCTCCTGCTGTGAAAAAGTATTTAAGTAACTTTTACTTTAAGTAAATTTTTTATGACTTACTTTTTACTTTTATTTGAGTAGATTTTTACAAAGGTACTTTTACTTGCACTTGAATAAAAGTTCAACTGAGTAACTGTACTTTCTTTTACTTGAGTATGTTATTTTAGTACTTTTTCCACTTTTGGCAATACGTTTATTGTGATCAATCGTTAGATCGTGAATTAATCTTTAGTCCACATGTCAAACTCAAGGCCTGTGGGCCTAATGTGGTCTGTCAGAGCATTTTATGTGGCACGCGAGTGCTTCAAAGATGTATTGTCTTAAAATTCAATTCAATTCAATTCAGTTTATTTATATAGCGCCCAGTCACAACAACTGTTGTCTCAGGGCACTGTACAC
>JARVGW010000336.1:18265358-18276267 GCA_031762495.1 Anablepsoides rubrolineatus
GGCCTCTCTCATCTTTTTAAGTGGGAGAACTTGCACAATTGGTGACTGACTAAATACTTATTTTCCCCACTGTAAATGAGAGCACAGACTGTAAGAGACAGTCTACAGACAATGTAAAGCACTTTGATTATCCTGGCTGGATAGAAAGGTGCTATATAAGTTCAGTCCATTTACCACAAGGTACTACACAGTGATAACTATTAGACAGGTCACCTTAAAATGGACTGAACTATCCTTTTAAATGTTAATATCCTATTAAAACTGTCTAACAGTGCTTGTATGAAATATGCTTAATCATTTTAAACCATTGCCAGGAAATAATTTCTTATTCTTCATGAATATTTTCTTTTACTGGCAGTTAATGTTTGTTTCAGATCTGCTTCTGTGTAAGAGAGCAGACTGCAAATAACCTGGAAACTCTTGTTCTGCAGGTTTTTCTGTTGCAGTGCACGTTCATTCAGTTTAGCTCACTCACAACACAAAAAGGTGCTGCCACCATGTGGGAAATCATGATCAGGGTGGTCTGAAAGTTCAATGAGTTCCTTTTTGACCAAGTCTGAACAACTAAGATTTATTTTCACAGTATTAATACAATCAGCTGGTTTTTTTTGTTACTGTTTGTTTTTGTTTTTTTATTTTTTGGAGACTGTTATTTGCCTAGAATTATTATTCTGTTGCATCGCCAATTAACTAAAGAATAAAATCTTTGTTTTTAATTTCTCACACCACCCTAATGATTGTGTTTCTTTGTCTTACTGTTGTTTCTAACAGAGCAGCAAGTCTTTCCCCTGTCTCCTCAAAGCAAAGGTGCTACTTTGAATCTCGGTTGTGCAGCTCTTCCTGCATGGAGGTTTTCTGGACACTCTGCAAATCCTGACATGATTAAATGGGTCTGAAAAGTGAATCCTGCATTTTAAAACTAAATTATCAATGTGCATGAAATACTCATTATTGAGATCCTATTTGTCCCCGAGCAGGATTTTTCTTTTGCTGTCTATCATACTTGATCCTATTACACCCATTCAAACATTTGATTCATTGTTAAGCACATTTAGGAGATGTTTGCTATGACTTTTAGTTTTTGCACCATTTATGGTTTTTGAGATACTAAGCTTTATTTGAGCTTCATTAGGATATATTGGGAAAATTTCAACATCTTGAATTTGCTCCAAGCATTTTGGGCAATAGCAGTTTTAAAATGTGCTATTTGAATAAATTTGATTTGATAACAGACTACTATGAGCAAAAGTATATTTTATCAGAGGTGTCAAGTAAAGTGGTGTTGTGGAAAAATAACTTATCCTCTAAAGTCCCACATTACTCTCAGGCCAAGAGTTAGTGACTTCTTTTGCTTACCTTAAAATGTCATCATGTATTTATTGTCTCACTCTTTATCTTGTGTTTTCTCTCAGATAAAGTATTTCACAACCAGGACGATATCTGTTTAGAAGTAATCATTTTCGTCACTGTTTATTAAACATTCTCTCCTTGGCCCAGTTTTGGCACCAGAGAAGATGTTTGTTTCTTTTCAATAACATACTGTATAAATGTGTGTATTTGAGATTGCCTTTTTGGCACACATTCTGTAACACTGCTCTGTGTGACATGATGTGTGTTAAACAATTCTAAATAAATCCTGATTGACCTTTCACAGAGTACTCTTAGTATTCTTGGATCCTGTGTTTTTGTCTGGGTAAAATAAAGTTTCCACAATTTGGTGCTGCAAACAGGTTTTTTTTTCCTTACATTACTTTTATACTTTAAGTAGTTATAAAACCAATACTTTTAGTAATAATACAGAGTTTTTTTACCCAAAACTTTACCCAGACACTGAGTGTGTTGAAAAAGATTTATTATGGGTTAGTGGGATTTAAGAACCTTTGGTAGGAACCTTTTAGAAAAGAGTGGACAGGTAAGTAGCTGAAAAATATTCTGAGAGATAGCTGAGAAGATTTGCCACTAAACGTCTCAGATAAGACAGGAGAATGTGAATCCCTGTCAGTGCTGAGGATGGTGTCAGAGTGGTGGGCAAGCAGCTGGAAAAGGAGCCCAATGAGTCCAGTTGACAGGCAAGCTTTACTCAAGTGGGCAAGTGGGGGGGTCATGTGATGCGTGCATGACGCTCTCAGGGAAGACAAAAGGAGGAGTTATCTGTGATGTCACAGTGTTGACAAAAACTTTTAGTCCCAATCTAAAGTCCTTCTTAACTAACTGCAAATTGTTTTAAGGCCCAAGGGAATCCTCATCCATTGTGCTTGTGGGAGTCTACTTCCACACCACACACGTGTACATGAGGCACTGCATGCTCACAGAGCAGATCATTAGTGTGGAATATAAACACACAGACATTCTGGAGGACTTCATCATAGACAAACTGTTCAAATCCAGACAGCATGTTACCTGCCCCACCAGGGAGAGGAACACATTACAACACTGCTACCCTGTGTTAAAGAGCACATATTAACATGTGTGCAGTTTATCATAAATATCTGTACATCTGTATCTAAGTTTTAAACAATTTTCAGTTGTGTGGTATGACAATAATTTGATCTTGATACAATATAAAAAGGTAAAGGTACTTTATTGGTCATCAATGATGAAATTTGTGCTCTGCATTTGACCCATCCAAGTGAGAAACACCCAAGTGGAGCAGCGGGCAGCTATGCAAGCGCCCGGGGAGCAGTTGGGGGTTGGGTGTCTTGCTCAAGGACACCACGACATGTGGGCATGGCGGGGAGTCGAACCTGTGACTTTCAGGTCCCCAGCCAGCTGCTCTACCACTACACCAGAGCCGCCCCCTATATTGCTGTGTCCCAACAAGATGTGCTTGTTTATCAGATCTGTATAGAACTTAATACCCTCACAATCATTTAAGTTGCCCATCCCTGGTTCAGCTCGATCGAGAATAATGTGATGACATTTTTTGTACTTTTGAAACAATTTAACTTAGATATTGCTCTATAGAATTTAATTAAGATCTCTTCAAAAACCTTTGAAGACTGTATTAGCATACTTTTTCAGTTCTTTCTATGCTTGTTTAGCTAGTTCTAGCTTTTCTCTAGTTTAGCCACTATATTGTAGCTTTTGTTCTGCTTCTTTAAGCTAGTTTTACTATTTTAAACTAACATTCTGCTGATTTTAGCTTTAACATGGTTTGCCAAATGTATAATTTGTTGCTCATTTTAAGTAATTTTTTTCATTGCCCATTTTAGCTACTGATCTGCTTGTTTTAACTAACTCAGGGCTAGCTTCAACAAATTGTAGCATTTAAGACTAAGCAGTTGCATTTCTTTCTTTTTGTTAAAAGGTAAATAATTTTTTTTAGCAACAATTCACATATACCAGTCTAAAGTTGATAAGGCAAATAATATGGAATATATCGCCACCCCCTTTATTGACACAGATAAAATAAAAACATTGAGATCAAGATCTCTTTTCCAAGGGTAACCTCACAATTTACAATATGGACTAAAACAGTTATACCCCCTTAAACCATTTTTGATTTCTGAATGACAAAACAAAAACTCAAAATAAATGTCACACACAGTAGACCTACCAGAAAACCACAATACAAACAAATCAGAGGACATGCAACAAAAACACTAAGAAAATATAATTTATATAATTTCATAAAAGTTAGCAAATAAAATGTTTAGAACAGAAAATGTATGACCTCAGCTTTTTGTTTTGTTCTTCTGGCTTTAATTTCCCCAGTGACTGATCAAAAATGAATCCAAATTTCAAACACTTTAAAATCATCCCCTAAAATTGAAATCTAAAAATATTTTAATGTGAACTTGGTTTTATTTATACTCATTTATACTTCACACTGTACAAATTTATGAAAGTTTTGAGTTTAAATATTGTGTTTTATTCAGAAGTTCATTCTTTAAACACACATTCACAATTTTAAACAAGAGAAAAAAAGTAGCCTTTTTATTAGTAACAAATGAATAAAGCTTTACAGACAATCGTGTATCAGATTTAGCCCTACAGGCAAGAAATGAAGTTTATAGAGCCATTTACAAAAAACCCTTGACTAATAAGACATTTTGTAAAAATAAATCTCAGATTTTCTATGACAAAGGAAATAAGTTTAATTGCCAATTTAAATGTACTGAATCACACACAGGCCTAATCAGAGGCATATTAAACATAAAAAAATTGAATGTAGAAAAAATCTGAACTTGAATCATGGATAGAAATGTATTTATAGACTTTAGAGGACTTATAGTATTTTTATCAAAACTTGGGAAAGCACAAAGTAGAAAGGATGATTTAAAAAAAACAAAAAACAGCACTGCCACTAAAATAAAAGGAGCCAATGGCTTTTTTTTTAATCTTCACAGAATTTAACTTCTGTGGACATAAAATAATTCCAAGAATTACAAAGAAATGGATCTTACTTAAACTTTTAAACATTTATTGATGATCAAAGTTTCTGTCGTTTTTCCAGGAGAAAGACTATTCATCTCATCATGAAAAACAAATCTCGTATAAACAATCAGACCAAGAAAGAGGAAGTACAACTCTACATTCTGACCTTCAGGTGCAGCTAACTTAGTGTTTACTGTCAGCTGAGGCAGAGCGGGAACGAGAGCGAGATCTTGAACGGGAGCGGGATCTGGAACCAGACAAATTATTTGGAGCAGGGGCAGGAGCAGGGGCAGGGGCAGGTGAACGAGACTTTGAGCGGGATTTGGAGCGAGACTTGGAACGAGACTTGGAGCGGGATTTGGAGCGGGATTTGGAGCGGGACTTGGAGCGAGACTTGGAGCGGGATTTGGAACGAGACTTGGAGCGAGACTTGGAGCGGGATTTGGAACGAGACTTGGATCTGGACATGGATCTGCCAGGAGGCTTGGCCCCTCCTGATGACTTCCTCCTTTCTGGGGTGCGGCTCAGAGATCTGGAGCTGCTTCTAGAGCGACTGCGGCTCCTTGAGCGACTCCTGGAGCGAGAATAACTGCGGGAACGACTCCTGTTGCAAAACAAAACAAAAAAGTATTAGAAAACAGCAAAAACAAACAATTGTGTTCTATAAAATCGGGCTTCCTACACATTTTCTCATATCTATGAGACCTTCATATCGATTGCTGTTGACAAATCACTGATATCAAGCCAAGTCTCATTGAAAACACACTTTCCCATGTTTAACCCACAAGCAATGAACATGACTGAACTTCTTTGTTTTTTTGGGCAGGTAAACAAGCCGCTGTATGCAGGGGGTTGTAGCGGCAAAGAGGTCGAAAACATTGAAGTAAACGGTGCCATTTCTTGCCTGCAGTCATCACAGGATTTATAGTTTAACCACAGACTGAGACAGATCGAGTCAACCTCTGATTACTGTTTATTTAGCCAACGCTTCTCAGGAATGATCGAATGATCGAAAACGAAAAAATTAAGACTTGACAAAATTAAATTTAAGACCTTGGATGAAAATCTGGATGTTTTTAAGAATTTTTTAGGCCTAAAATTTTGATTTTCAGATTTTTGACTTTTTAAACCCTGCATGAACCCTGTCATTAGGAAATCATTTTACAGAGTATAATTTCAAGAATACTGTTGTTCTTTTTACTATTTTGTACATCAGAACAGCTGTAAATTTACAACGTTGCACAGTGATCCATTTGTTTTTCAGTGCCTCTGATGGCTTTTGCTCTAAAGAATAGAGTTTAAACCCACTTTGACAAAAACTCAACTTACCTCTTGCTGTCCTCGTAGAGCTTCAGCCTGCGTCCATTCAGTTCTGTACCATTAAGCTTGGAGATGGCATTCTTCAGGTCATGGCGCGAAGCAAACTCAACCACCCTGAATTCATTGACAAATACTCATTAGTGCTTCACATTAAAAAAGAGAGAAAAAAACAGAGAAAATTAGTTTAAAAAAGGAAGAGAAAAAAAACTCACCCTTCATTTTGAGTGGGTCGGTGTGCGTCCACAAAGGTAACTTCACCTGCTTTCCTCATCAGGTCTTTCAGGTCCTATTTCAAAAGCATAATGCAAACTTAGTAATAGAATGAAACACCAAGGGTCACTGTGAGCTTTTCTGAACCTGGAGAGAAAGAAAAAAGCAGGCAAGAAAAAAAAACACCACAAATAAAAACATGGTTTATCTAATTCTGACCTTTTTTCACTTTTGCTATGATCCCACTTTCAGTAAAAGTCATGTAAACAAATGAGCCACACTAAATACTTATGAGAACGGGCCAGTCTTGACTTTTCCCTCTGTTTGGTGCTAATTGCCAAAAAAATGTATTTATCTTTTTAAAAGGGTACTCAATGCAAATATGAAGTCAAACATAAAAATTCTTATTCTTCAATTCTGACACTCAGCACTGCAAATGAAGCATTAGTCTGCTGAAAACCACACAAACCTTAAATCACATGATTGACTTGCATAAGTCTGTCTACAGGGTTTCCCCCAGAAAACTTGCTAAGCCCAGTGATATGGTCGCTATGCAGTGAGTGGGGGTGAGGTAGTAGCAGAGGGGTATTATTATTAATGCCGGGGGTTTGGAAGGTGGCTAGCAGTAACACAGTGATTTGTTGATTATGCTAGGTACAAGCCACTCATCCAGTTTCCATAATCTCTGTTAAAGCTTATAATACACTGGGAAAATGCTGGTGTCAGTACACAACTATGGCAGAATCAGACAAAAGTTTGTATCGGTTTGTTTTAAGTAACAAATTAAAGATATTTGGGAAAAAAAGCAAAAATGTAGAGCAGTACAAAAACAGACCTCATCATTCTACTTCATTTGGTTTTTGCAAAATGTCCAGATGAGTAAGTTATGTTTAGGTTATCTTACTTATCTTTTTCTCTGCAAAACTCAAATCTGACCGTAAATATGTACCAATGCATCAAAATTGTCAAATCACAAACCAGCTCCTATATGCATGTATTTATTGTTCACCTACTTTTAATTACTGACATTTTGTACATAAAGTTGGCATCAAGTCACAAATTTTTACTTATAGGATGCATTAACAATAAAGCTGAGAAAGATATTGTACAGACATATTTTACAATTTTTTTTACCTTCATTTCTTTGCAAGGAGTACCTTAACAAAAGAAATCTCCACAATTAAACATGGAGACAAATTCAGAAACTTTAAAAACTTATAAATTTAGGATAAGGAAGTATTTTCTTAGTTTTACCTGGATCTACTTTGTTAAAGTAAATTTACTTTGGCTCAAAAATAAGTCAACTGTTTACATGATTCCCTTTTGAGATCGTAACTCTCCACCCCTCTATCACCCGACCCTAAAAATACCCAATCACGAGTTTTATGCTACTTACCATTCAAAACCCAGGAAGACATTAGCATAGAGCCACTTGTCCAAATACCAAATGGGAACCAATGCAGTGTAAAGCCCTTGAGCAACGCTCTCGAGAAACGCTCTCAGCCTTGACTCAGCATCCGGCCTCCACAAGTAAGGAACCACCAGAGAGAAAGTAGGGGTGTGATGTGTGCCCGACTCAACAAACCCCCAGCTCCATCAGCCACAGAAAAAGACCCAAATGGGAGACTGTAGGGGACAGTTGATTTGAGGGGGGTTACAGGTGTAGAGGATGCCAGCCCACAGAACCTCCAGACTGTGGCTACGGCCCTCCTAAGGCTACCGTATCCCGCGCTAGACCACTTTCACCCGCTACGGGGCCCAGCCAAGACTTTAGACCAGCAGCAACTGCGTGTAAGGAGAGGCACCAAATGGACACTATTCAGAAAAAAAAACAACCAGCAGAGGGCGCTACACATTTCTAACACCCTAGTGGAGGGTGTTTATTTTACCTCTGATACAGATGAAACCATATCAGAGGAGCTGTTTAATTACAAAAAAAAAAATTAGATAAATTGCTCATCAGCAACAAAATGTTTGGGGGGGAGAGGGGGAGGTGCTCAAATAAATAATAAATATAATTTAAAAAGAAAACATGGAGAAATTTTTACTCTAACTGGCCAAATACTAATAATGTGTAGTTTATTTTTAATGTACTTTAAAAAATGCAACTACTGAATACAAAACTGTTTCATTCAGGAAATATGTCTTGAGATGACCATCTTTAAATTACATTGCATTCAGATCATTTTGTAAGTTCTTACCTGCCAGCTGATCCGTGAAGAGAGGTTCTCCACAACAAGTCTGTGGTCAGTTCGCACAGGAGGGCCATATCTGCACAGGAGCACAAAAACACCATTTAATTCTGAGTCGGCTTAATCATTAGATGCAATATTTATTCATTTTTATTGATTCCAGTCACATACCTGGCATTGTTACGTCGATAACCACCTCCAAATCGTCCCATTCCAGGACTAGGGCCACCACCGCCACCGCCGCCGCCACCACCACCGCCGCCTCCTCCACCACCACCTCCTCTTCCTCCTCCCCCTCCTCCTCCCCCTCTCCTGGAGCGAGCATGCTCAATAGTGACCCTGAAAATAAGCAAATGTAAATTTTATTTAATATTGAAATTATGTACAAGCAAAACAACTGGCTTTAAAGTATGAATTCACTTTTAAAATACACACATTTAATGCAAAAATACCATCCAACAAGCTGCAACAATCTTCTAATTGTGAAAACCATTGCAGTCTACTTTTACGTATGGGGTGACAGGAGGTTAATGGATTGATCCACTCACCTGCCCTTCAGTGATGTTAGTCACTGAGCTATTTATTAGCTTTGCTGCTATAGACTTAGATTATTGGAAAACAAGCTGACCACATTTATTTACTTTGCTGCTTACTTTAGTTACTCTTGTCTACATGTTAGTAAGGGTGCAACGGATCACGGCTGATCCGTAATCTGTACGGATCACTCGCCACGGTTCGGAACGCATGGATACCGCGGATTGGGTGTTTTATTCTAGAACATGATGATTGATTATTTTAAAAAGCCCATGTTGCACAAATCAAGCCCCATCTCTACGGACGAGCATGCAGTTCGGCTCGGTCTCGGCCCCGTGCGTCTCCAACCGCGCTGTCTCAGAACCTCCTCTCCGATGGTTCTAAGCGAGTACAGCACGCTTGTGATTTTCACGTCAGCAGAATGCTGCGTGTGGATTAGTTCTGGAATTGATTGACAGAAGAAATGAGTTACTTGTGCAAACTTCCATCGGAGCGAGACGCGTTTGTATTGGAATATGAGCGCATGGCGTGTTACAGAAACATGGTAAAAGCAGTAATTAAACTAACCTTTTTAGTGATCTTGAGAAACGCAGTGTAAATACTTCCTGAAGAGAGGTGAAGGAGACAAAGCTGAGCACATAACCAGGAGGATTTGAACAAACTGTCCGCCCACGGTTCCACAAGCACTTATAAACAGCACCGCGACTAAATAAAATAAATAAAAAAGTAGACTAAAGTCCGTACGGTAAGACCACGACGGCCTTTTTTTGCTGCAGACTTTCCGCCCTCAATCACATCCACCCACACACAGCACCGCAACAAAAACTAAATAAAAACGTGAAGTCCGAACAGTAAGACCAGAACAGCTTTTTTGTTTTAATTTTGCTTTTATTTTTATTATGAAGCTGCTGCGGACGGTCAGCCCATAATCACTCCCTCAGAGTGAGGGACACACTGCGTGGAGACACACACACACACCGAGCAGAACCGACCTAAACCGAGTTCATGGAGATGGTGTCTGCAAAGAGGTTTACACTTTCCCCAGACAATGCAGACATCCTTATTTTTGAAAAAGAATTTCAAGTGGTAAATTCTGGTATGACTTGCTGTCTGAATGCCCCAAATTGCACTTTATTTTTTTTCTAAGTTAAAGGTTTGTTTTTCTAAATACTCAATAGGCAGATGTTTTGAAATGTTCCAAAAAAATAAGGCATTCATCTCGTTGTTCTGGCCTGTTTTTTTCCCCCCCTTTTGCTGAACCGAAAAATGTTCTGAACCGTGCCTCAAAAACCGTGACACGATCCGAACCGTGAGTTTTGTGATCCGTTGCACCCCTAATTATAAAGGTAGATTTACTAATGCTTTGTTTCTTCAACAGAGAAAGAGGTGGAGCACACTTATGAGGAGGTTCTGGTATTTGTGACTGGGGCAGACTGCATCCCTCCACTGGGATTCCCTCAGTCATGTACGATTGACTTTTATGAACAAAATCCAGGGACTCGCAGAGTCCCCTACTCATCTACATGCATCATGTGCCTTTTTCCTACCAGGAGGAGTGCAGGAGGAGTCAGCATTCCAAGAGATGATGTACATGGCGCTGAAAGGGTCTCTAGGATTTGGAAAAGCTTAGGTTGTTGAGTTTTTATTTTGGGTAAATAAATGGCACTTGTAGTGAGACGTGTTTGTTTCATGTACTCATTTGTCCTTATTAAATCTTTGTTTTGATATTTTTTTAATTTTGTTATACCCAATTTCTGTGTATTAGTTTTAAAGAATTTCTTTTTGGGTTTAGTTTACTTCTATCCAAGTTTTAGTATTGTAATTAATGTGTATTTGCGCCTTTGAATTAATACTCTTTGTAAAATTTTCACATGACCTCATGTTTAATACTAAAGTTTGTTTTTTGATGTTTCTCTTTTACAAATTTGTTCAATTATTTTTGTCCAATGTTCTGAGTTCAAATTGTATTAAATCTTATGTTTAATTTTTTTCTTTAGTTTCTTCAACATCTTTCGGCTACATTATAAAGCAGGAAATCAAATAAATATATTTGTAACAAAGTTCTTGAGTGTACCTGCCGTCTATCTAATCTACAACAGTAACATGCATTTTTCTGGAATGGTATGCTCAATTAACTAAATAAAATTACTACCGTACGACCTTGTGAAACACAAGACAAATAAGTTAGAACACAACATTCCTTCGACACCATTGATCACAGTATTCTTATTGAAAAATTGAACAAATATGGTATTAGAGGACCAGCATTACAGTGG
>JARVGW010000336.1:18361929-18373641 GCA_031762495.1 Anablepsoides rubrolineatus
TATGTTTGTGGTTGTAATGTGACAACATATGGAAAAGTTCAAGGGGTATGAATACTTTTGCAACCCACTGTAATTGACAGCTCATTATAGCTTACCGTGACCACAGTGGGTCCAACCAGAACAAACAAACTAAAGAGAAACTATTCCCACCCTGCCAAAACAGACACTTTTACTAAAAGAAGTACTTTAGTGAGGTGAGGTAAATGAAAGAAAAAAAACCTGAAAACAATAAAATAAAAATTTTGACAAAAATATTCCCAAGCATGGTTGTTTAATTATTGCTAATTGCGAGAACATTTTTTTTTTACTCAGAACAGAAATATAAACACACAAAAAACTAGAGTCTGATCCTAAAACATAAATGTAACGTTTGCGGATCCACTCCAACACCAGACGTTTTGCTCTCACCAGAGATTTATTCAGACACAGTAAACAGGTTAACAATCATTGGGTCACTGTTTCATTGCCCCATCAAGATAACAGAACCTTCTTCTCCAGCAGGGAAAACTCACGCACATAAAACAAAAAGTAGAAAAACCTCATCTCTAGTTACAACCCAACAACCCCTGCAGCCACACTAAGACATCAACTCAAAGAACTGTAGAAAAAATGTGTTGTTCAAAAATGGTATCTTCTGACTCCAATCAGGTTCACAGTACAGCACACAGTCCTCAGCGTAAGACTTTGGGCTAAACCAAAACAAAAAACACAGGAGCCCTGCTCTGAGCAGACTCTACAACACACTGACAACTTCTTTCTACTATAATAACGAATTGACCTTATAATGTACATCTCTTCCTGGTTACAACCCTGGAGGTGTTACCTTTTACGTCAGAACGTCACTCATTTTTGTTTAGGCTAAACGACAGAACACATGATAAGACACACACCAACTCTTTGTCTGTTTTAACCTTAAAGGCAGAAAGTATAAAATACATACTGCATCTAACATTTTATTAATCAGTTACAAAATGTCCTTCAGAACCATTACAGCACAACTTGCAACTATATATCCTTAAGGATCATTACAATATGTTCCTAATTTTGTAGATTCTTTTTGAAAAGTTTGGAGAATCATGTCTCTGAATTCAAGAAAAGAAAGTTTAAAGATGATATACTTTGTTGATACAAAGAGGAGTTGTGTGTCGTGTCTTACCTGGGTTTCTTTTACCAGCAGCTGTCTGTATTTGTTGACCATGTCCTTGGTGCGTTTCAGTAGAAAACCCGACATCGTGTAAAATTCCTGGTCCACTGTGGAAACAGACATCCTGCTCTCCGATTAAATACAGACTACAGGAAGGGTGGAGTACAGAGATACTAAAACCTTGGTCAGTATTAATTTGTAATTTAAATGTTTTTTAAAATGACAAACAAGTAAATCTATAAAACCCAGAAACAAAAACTGAAGCAATATTTAACATTTAAAGTTTAAACTCTCTGACCTAAATTAAAGTCGTCCTGAGTGGGCAGGTGACTGGCACAGGTGTGGTATGGCAGCAAGCGTGTAACAGCATCCTTCAGGGATGTGAATGCTGGGTTTGTGAGCGGGTTTTGCACTGCTCTGTGGTCCAAACATAGATGCTCTTGGAATCTAAAGAACAATGAAAACGCTGAGTTTACATCCAGTTTCATATGTTATAAAGTCAATTTTCTTAATTTATCACATTTTAAAACAACAGTTATTGTACAATAATATTCATATAAAAGAGAAAAACAAAGAGAAAAACAAGTGACAAATACATTTAGAAAATGACACAAAAATACCACAAATCACTTTGTGAACTATCAGAGATTAAGAATCCTATCTCATATTAAAAGGCAGATTGTTCCAAAGTTTGGGAGCCATGACCGAAAAAGTCTGAGCTCCTCAGAGCTTTAACCTAGTTTTTGGGATGACCAAAAGCAACCAATCATTTGACCTCAGTGCCAATAAGAACATAAGAGAGATACGAGGGTGTGAGATCGTTTAGGCATTTATAAATCAAGATGGGAATTTTAAAATCAGTTCTGTGGTGCAAAGAGAGACTGAGGAGTGAAGACAGGACAGAGGAAATGTGGTCAATTTGTTCTTCAGCAGTCTAAGTCTATAGCAGCATAACTAAAGGATAGCTCAGGAAATCCAAATTGGACTGTCGGGAAGTGCCTCTGTTGTTTTCCTCTGGCGGTCTCTGTTTAATGGCGGGTGAAATAACTGTACTTTATTTACAGAGAGAAAGCAAACGTCGTGCTCACAAGATAATTAATCCACCAGATAATTCAGAGGCAGTCCGTTCGGTGAGTTTCACTCCAGGAGCTGCGAGCTGCGAGGCTTGCTTTCAAGCTACGCCGAACCAGCGGGTGCTGACGTCATTACGCTCTTGCACGATGCTGCGTTCAGGAGAAGCATGGAAAACCCACCACTCTTACACCATACGGCAATGATGCGTTTAGGTACTGAAACATGGTACCATTTGATGTTACGTGAATAAGTACTCTGTAGTATCGACAGAATTCGGTCAGTTCTTAAAAAAGTATCGAATTCGGTACCCATCCCTAATTGTCATCCTGATACATGGCACCGCCTTCAGGATACAATGTTTGAACCATTGGATGCACGTGGTCCTCCAGAATGGTTTGGTAGTCCTTGGCAGTGATGCGCCCATCTAGCACAACTATTGGGTCAAGGGAATGCCATGGCAGCCCAAACCATCACCGATCCACCCCCATGCTTCACTCTGGGCATACAACAGTCTGGGTGGTACACTTCTTTGGGGCTTCTCCACACTGTAACTCTCACAGATTTGGGGAAAACAGTAAAGGTGGACTCATCAGAGAACAATACATGTTTCACATTGTCCACAGCCCAACATTTGCACTCCTTGCACCATTGAAACCGATGTTTGGCAAGAGTGACCAAAGGTTTAGCTATAGCAGCCCAGCTGTGTATATTGACCCTGTGGAGCTCCTAACAGACAGTTCTGGTGGAAACAGGAGAGTTGAAAGTTGACATTTAATTCTGCTGTGATTTGTGCAGCCATGTTTTTTTGTTTTTTGGATACTGTCCAGGTTAGCAATCCAACATCCCATTCTTATAGCTTCCTCTTGTGTCCACAGTTAATCCTGTTGGATGTGGTTGGTCCTTCTTGGTGGTATGCTGACATTACCCTGGAGACTGTGGCTCTTGATACATCAGACTTGCTGTCTTGGTCCTGCTAATTGAACCTTCACACTCTGCTCTTACTGGTTCAATGTGTAATTAATGAAGACTGGCCACCAGACTGGTCCAATTTAGCCATGAAACCTCCCACACTAAAATGACAGGTGTTTCAGTGTCATTGTCCAACCCCTGTAGTAGCTGTATGGTTACAGGATGTTAGTCCCACCTGTTCCGACGCACTGCTGGTGTGAGTCTCTCCTCTCTCTGCTGCTCCACAGGACCTGTCAGCTGCCAGACAAACAGTTTGTTCAAACAAGACCTTTTAAGAGAATTCATTCTAACTTTGTTACATTCATTAAATATTTATTTTAAACCACTGATTTCTTTAAATAAAAAAGAATGCATTTAAACTCACAGTGAAACTACAGAGTCATAAAAACTGAGCAGTTGTTTTTGGTAGTGTTGTACCTTTGTTCCAGACTGCTTGTTGGTCTGACTGGAGGAACCCTTCATGGTATCAGGAGGCTCTGCGGGAGAGGCTGGGTGCACACTGAGAGTAAATGTATCACTCTCCACGGCCAAGGCAGCTGTGGGCTCTACTAAACAACACAGTGACACAAAATAAACTATCAGGCGGCAGAATTATTATGGTTCTAATGTTAGCTGTGATGTAGCATTTTAAATCTGACTAAACGAAGCAGCTGAACTCACTGTTTTGTGGGAGCTGTTGGACAGCAACATTTTCTCCATGTTTGGAGAGAGAAGCAGGAGCAGATGTAGGAACAATCTGCTGCTGAGGCACAGAGATGCTGAGACACAGGGGGGGTGGGCTGCTCCGGACTAGAGAACAACCTGACGGCTGATGTTGGGAAACCTGGACTTGGGGAACTGAGGCCTGCACCTGGTGTGGAGGCTGCAAAACAGATGACTGCACATTCACTTGGGTCTTTGAGACCTGGTGCTGATGAGGGACTTGGTAATGAATTTGGGACTCAATGTGGGCCTGGGGAGCTGAGGTCTGGGAGACTGAACCTTCAGGTCCAGGTGGGGAGGAGAAAGTTGATGAAGCTGGTCTGAAAGAATCCTGACTCTGAGCGGGGGAACTGACGAGCTGTGTATTTTCAGAGTCTGAGGGATGAGGAGAAATATCATCAGACTGGTGTGACATCATCTTATGGTCCTCCTGTTCAGAGACTGTTCTGGTCTGAGGTTGGGTCTTCCTGCTGTCAGCCACCGGGGAAGTCAGCAGCTCCATCGGCACCACTGGCAGCGTTCCAACCAGTACTTCAGACGGGACAGGAGAACTAGGTGCTCGCTGTGGCCACAGCAAAAACAGACAGTAGCAGTTAGAGAGATTAACTAAACTAAACTAAACTAAACTAAACTAAACTAAACTAAACTAAACTAAACTAAACTAAACTACCAGGTAAACTAAACTAAACTAAACTAAAATAAACTAAACTAAAATAAAATAAAATAAAATAAAATAAAATAAAATAAAATAAAATAAAACAAAATAAAATAAAACCTTTGGATAGGTCTCCAGTCCATCACAGTGACACAGAGACAAACAAGACAATCTATCATTCATACTTTAACTCACACCAGGGACCAGAGTTGTAATGTAACAAAGTACAAATATACTTTGTTACTGTACTTAAGTAGAATTTTAGGGTATCTGTACTTTACTTGAGTAATTATTTTTCAGCCTACTTTTTACTTCTACTTCTTACATTTTTACACAATTATCTGTACTTTTACTCCTTACATTCTTTTAAAAAGGTAAGAAGTAGAAAGTCGTTACTTTCATTTCGGCTTATTGTTAAAAAAATACTATCCTGAAAAATTGTGGCTCCTGGACAGAGTGTATTTATTTATGGTTGGATGAGAGTATAAATATATACCATTCTGATACTGTATTTAGTTTGTAAAGAGTTAATCAAAGCTGCATGCCTAGAAAAATATTTTTTGAAGAGATCACCTCCCAATAAGTGTATTTTGGAAAATCTAAGCTTTAATTTTTACTCAATACTTTTACTTTTATTACTTAAGTACATTTTATGTCAGAAATGTACTTTTGATACTTAAGTACAAAAAAAATCAGATACTTTAAGATTTTTACTCAAGTAATATTCTTAGAGGAGACTTGAACTTTTATAATAAGATACTTGTACTTTTACTCAAGTATCACTTTCAGGTACTTTATACAACACTGCCAGGGACAATTTAAAGGTACCACTGAACAACTGCAGACCAGTGAGCTACTTTACATCTAAGGCATTCTTGATCTGAACTTCATTGTTCAAAACCTGAAGGTACAATAGGACTAAATGAGAGATAATTACATCCAGTTATCAGTAAAATATAACAGATCCTGTTTTGTATCATCGCTAAATCAAAACAATAACTACAAAAGAACTGACCTGCTGCAAATGTTGCATAAAGTCCTGGTTCTGACTCGTCGATGGGGTGACCTCGTCCAGAACTGGGTTCAGGTCTGCTGGGGGCATCAAAAGTTTTGGCACCTCCACGGCTGAATTAGGGCCAGACTGTGGCTCAGGTGGGGGCTGTAAAACTGTGACTACAGGAGGAGGTGAGGACTGAAGTCCTGCAGCGGTGGACTGGACGAAGACATGTTGGACATGTCCAAAGTGCTGGGAAGAGACAAATCCTAGTAAAACACTGACATAAAGCTCTGTCTTTGTTTGTGTTGTACTTCAGGTTTCCTTCTTTAAGATTTAATGTTGGGTTGTGATAAACTAACAGCTGAAATACAAAATTAGTATTTTAAAGACCTGGTGGATTTTTTTAAACAAAAGGCATGTGTATGTAAAGACACATAGCAAAACTGGATTGTTGTGGAACTCCAAATGTCTGATCTGGTCTGTAATATCATATAATCAGTCATGCTATCTGTGAAGTAAGAAACTGGCATGTTTGCAATTCCTTAACTTTCATATAGTCAAGCTTTTGATATCATTGTCAATTTATGAAATTCTGTTCTTTTGGTTTTGTTGTGCCACAGACCTTTAGTGGTCCCCACATAGTCACTCATTACAGAATGACTGGAGGCGCCACTGCTTGTTCATTCCTACAAGATTGCCAAATATTCTGAATACTAGTGCATTTATGTGTTTTTCAGAAAGTGTGGGGACAGTCACATAATTTAAACTGAGACTGCAGGGAAGCTAAAATCTCATATGGTTATTTTATTTATTTTTGCAAAAAAAGGTCAATTTAAATTCAAGAAAACCTACAATATAAGTAAGTCAGAATCAAATCTACCATGCGTGATGCTTATACAAGAATTATTTTGTTCTATATTCCATCAAACTCCTAAACAAGAGGAGGAAAAAATGAACTCACCAGTGCAGATTACATTTTTAATTATTACCATGAATGTTTAAGATGTTGTGATGTGTGTTGTTTTTATTAAAATAAATTTCCATTGTTTTATGGCCAATAAAGTTTTTATCTTATCTTAAAATCAAAAAAATGTATTTAAAACGTATTAGAATTGTATTATATTAGTGGGTGTGGAGTCTGATAATCATTCATCCATCTGGAGCTCACCTGTTGGAGCTGGTGGAAAGGTTCCTCAGAGCTGCTTCTGTCATCTGGAACAGACCTGTCAGGCAGCAGGACTACAGAGGCCCGCTGAAGGCTCAGCTGGCCTTCTGTCACTGCTGCCCGTGGAGCAGGGGGGGCCCGGGCAGCAAAAGGCAGCCCCTGAACAACCGACGGAGCGTTGACAATAGAGATGGAAGTAAGATCTGGGGGAAGCACACCTGAACTGTTGATCAAAGTAATGTGGTTCCCGAGAGCAGGACTGTGGACCAGCGTAGCTTGTGGTCCCTGCCCTCCTGGAGGGTAAGCTCCAGTCAGCTGTGCTGGCATCTGGAAGACAGTAGCAGGGGCAGACTGGAGCTGTAAAGGTCCTGAAAGCACAGTGGCCTGGCGAAGTGCTAGCTGCCCTGTAGGAGTGGTGAAGACTGGGCTGAAGTTCAGCTGTCTCTGGGGCACAGTTAGGATCTGAGAGCTGTCTACAAGCTGGCCAGCTGAGGGGGTCATGCTGTGGACTGGTGGGTCTTGGTGATTGGGGGTGAGCAGAGATGGAGCTGCTCTGGCAGGCTGGGCAATGGTAACAGGAACCTGGCTTGGAAGAAGAAACTGGTTCTGACCTTGAAAGATTCCCTGAGGCTGGATCACAAAGGAACTCCCTTGGTTGACCAGCTGTAGGCTAACGGGTTTGGAGAGCTGCTGTGTTGGCTGTGGCTGTGGAACTACAGTGTTTTGGCCTTGAGACAGTAAAATATTAGATGAGGCAGTCCCAGGGACAAACGTAAGACCAGGAGTGGGTTTCTGCCCCGAAGGCTTGGGGCTGATTTGAACTAGTCTGGGCTGAATGCTGATGGGCAGTTTGGGTTGGATCGGAAGAGGAGCACGCTGTAAGACGAGGCCTGGTGCTGCTGTAGCTCTCAGTGTCGGGGTGATAAGAGGGTGACTTGTGACACTGGGTACAGCCTTGTGTAAAATCATTCTGGAGCCTTGAGCAGGACTTAAAGAAGATGGAGTAGGAAACACATTTCCAGGAAGTAGTCCCATCAACTGAGCAGGGGCGGCAGGTTTTAGAGAGGGACAGCCTGGCCCAACAGCCAGCAATGAGGGCTGGGGGGGCTCCACTGCTGATTGGGTGTCTCTGGGCACTGTTGAAGGATTGGGCAGCATCACAGACTTGGGCATGAAGGGCAAAGTGGATGGAGAAAGAAGAGGGGTCGGTGAGTACAGGGACAAACTATCCCCAGATTGTGCCAGGTCTGCTTCAAGAGCCATGGTCTGCTCAGTGATCTCAGCCTCCTGCAGACTCTGCTGTAGGATATCACACGCCACCACCGCCTCGCCCTCCCCCTCCTCATTCATGTCTCTTTTCTTTGCCTCACATACAGCCTCCACAAGTGGCCCATCCTGCACAGCCTGTGGGTCCTCTCCGCCTTCTGGGGATGACAGGAGGGCCTCATCCAGAAAGGACAGATCCACACACCCAGATGGAGGAGTGTCTGGGGAATCCCTGTCGTCCCCCAGCAGAGAGACGGGACTCTGGTAGACAGAGACACACAGACAACAGAGGAGACAGAAGGAAAAGGCGTGGGGGGGGGGGGACTGTGTGATTAGTCAGAGTAAATGCTGTTTAAGAAACAAAAAAAGAGGGAAAAAAAGACATTCTCCTGTGGGTAAACGCTGCTGGCTGTGTATCCAGACACTCACCGGGGCATCTGTGAAGAGGGAGGGCTCCCCAGAGGAGGCGTTAATGAGCAGATCCTCCGTGTGCAGCTGGTGGGATAAAAATCACTCCGTTTTAGGCTGGGTTTGTTTGATTGCGTCTATTTCTCCCTGTCAAAACACCTACACACGTTTCTCATGACTGGGTGCCAAAAAAATAAGTCCATCTCAAATTTACAAGGCAGTTGTTACCTCATTGGTCCCATGAAGGAAGTCGTTCAGGGCTTGGGGGTCACTGAAAAAGCACAGAGCGAAAATGAGTGAAACCCTTGTGAATTTACAGCACATTTTAGAAGGAGATCCCATTCAACTCTGTTCAGTCACAGCAAAAACAGGAGTGTTAAAATTTCAGTGTTAAACGTTTGGGTGTTGATTTAACAGTGTTATTTTAGCCCTTTCTGAGTAAAAGACACCCAGTGTTGGTGTTAATTCACAGTGTTGATTTCCTTGGTGTTGTCTCAACACTGGACAGTGTTAAATAAGCTCTGCCCACTGCTAAGTCTTACATAACACTTAACAGTGTTGTTATATAACACCATGCAGTGTTGAAAGCAGTATTATGAAAAGCTCCGCCCTCTTTCCCCTCATGTCAAACAGACCAGTATTTTCTCAGCAAGGAATGCTGGGTAATCTTGTAGAAATTATGTGTTTGTAGGTTTATGAGGATTAAAGAAGTTCATGAGAGTAAAAATGAGTTGTTCTTGTTAATTTTCTTGTTCAGTTTGATCAAGTTGTTCAAGTTTAAGTTTATGTTATTGGACAAAAATCAACACCATGAGTGAGAAGTACTTCCTGGTGTGTGAAGGTGACTCCATTATACTTTTCTACTAAATACTGAGTGTTAATGCAACACTACAAAGAGATTAATTTTAACACTGAGTGTTAGATTTACACTCTCAAATTTAATGTGTTATTGACATTTTGTGGTGTCAGTTGTTAACCTTTCTAATACTATAATTTCCACTGTTAATAATAAGACACAGGTGTTACTTTTAATTCAATATTTTAACACTGTTAAAATGTTAATGTGACACACAATATTGTTGAGTACTAAACACTGGTTGGTGTTAAAGTAACAAAAATAATGGGTGTTAAATTAGAACACTTTCTCAAATGTAATTTTAACACCAGTGAGTGTGGACACATATAACACTTTGTTGGTGTTAAATTAACACTGGCATTTTTGCTGTGAAACGCTCTTTGAAAACAGGACGGAATCAGACACTCACCATAAAACATCAAGTAGACAAGTCCCATCTTCATCCTCCATGTCAGCTAAGAGGAAGAGGAGGTTAATTTACAACTGATGTTTGAAGCACTTGAAAGAAATCATACAAATGTGATTTAAATTTTTTTTTAATTGATTGGGGTTAAACATGTTCATGCTGCATCACCTGATAATTTGACACGTCATCCTTATTTAGTAGTTCCTCTCTTTTTGTTCTTTTTTTTGTCTAACTTTAAATTCTACTTTAGTTTCTATTTTAATAAAACTCTGAATCAACACAGCGAACAACTGATTTAGAGACGAGCAACATGGCGGCCCGCGGGCCGGTGACTTCCATCCAGCCCGCAAATCAGCCCCAATTTATATATTTTTATACTTGAATAAAGCACTCAAAGCTGCACTTAATTTTTTTTTTTTACAAAATGTATAAAATTGTCTCGGTGGCACTGATTTGGTTGTTCTGACAAAGCTTGCTGCTAGATGACATGTCCAATGCAGATGCCACCTCGAGCACACTTCATCTGAAGAAGAAATGTTTATTCAGAACGGAGGAAAGAAAACTGGACAGAGAAAATCACATTTCAGGTGAAGTGGGAGGTGGACTATCTGTTCACAGAATTTCAAGGCAAACCTTTGTGTTTGTCTGTGTAGAGAAGCTGTCTGCCATAAAGGATTTTGCTGTAAGTCACCACTACAACACGTTGCACAAAGCTAAATATGAGAAATTTGCTGAAGTCACAAGTACATAAACAACAGGGATGTTTTACCAGAAACACGCAGGAGTCTGTCTTACGCCACTGCACTTCAGCTCACTATAAAACCTGTTTATTTTGTTGTTTGCTTTAAACGTGCTGTGTTTATATTTACTAAACAAGAGTGCAACTGTTATACATGCATTTGAGCATGAAATATGTTTAGTTATTGCACTGTGTGTTGGTTTATTAAAGGTATATATATATATAAACAAACATTTTTAAATGGCAGTACATTATATTTGAGTAAGTATGCAGCGCTATGTGGCCTGCTGGTAGTGTCAACAAAAAAATTGTGTCCCCTTGCCCATCCCTGGTCTAATTTGTCCTTAAAAACTAATTTTATTTAAATTTGATCAAACATGCTGTGTTTTTATGGCCCTTAAAATAAAATATTTTAATTATCCTTCACTCTGTTGTCTTTACTCTCTATTTGGATTTGCTGCTGTTGACCCTGGACATTTTTAGTTCCCATAGAAACTACATCCAAACCTACTGGAGAGTATTAGGGCCACACAAGATTTTTTTTTAATTACAAGAAAAACTCACACTAATACAAGATTAAACTCGTAATATTGCAAGAAAACATCAATATTATGAGAAAAAAATCACACCAACATATCTATTTTCTGTTCCTGATTTTCCTCACTCCAGTTGTTGACAGTCATGCATGTCTCTGTGTTTATGAAGTAGTCCTCGATGAGGACTACACTGTTAGTGTAAAATGCTTTTATCCAAATTACATGACAACTAAATCTGACAATGCAGCCATTATTTACAATATGGCTTCAGTTTATCATATAGTCATTTGCACAATTGTTTCAAAGTCCTGCTACTGATAATTTGATGACAATGTACAAAATGATTAGATATTTCTTTTAGCTGATACTAAAGAACAACTTCACAAGTTGCTCAACATTTCTTGTTTTAATGCAGTGGTAAGACTGCTTTTTTGTGTAAAGGTTCTCGTAGTATTATGACTATAATCTCATATAACTTTGTTCTTGTGATGTTATGACTTTAATGTTGTAATAAAAATTAATAATAATCTCATTGTGTAACCCTAATACTCCATTGTATGAACCATTTTCTGTTTGGACTGATTTAACACAATCAGCTGGTTTTCTTAGATACTTTAATAATTGGTGTTTCATAATGTAGGAAATATCCATCTATCCATCCATCCATTTTCTGCCGCTTATCCGGGATCGGGACACGGGGGCAGCAACCTAAGCAGAAAGACCCAGACTTCCCTCTCCCCAGCCACTTGGGCCAGCTCATCCGGGGGAATCCCAAGGCGTTCCCAGGCCAGCCGA
>JARVGW010000336.1:18433860-18445526 GCA_031762495.1 Anablepsoides rubrolineatus
GGAGACACTACACTGAATGCAGCTTCACACAGCCTCTGACAGATCAGTGTTTGTGATCGGCAGTGGAAGGCAATTATTGGTAACGCTGATCACATGCTTTTTCATGAAAATCGGCCGATATTGATCGGCGGCCGATCGATCAGAACATCACTACTCTGCAGTTGTTGGGTGTATCAGAGGTGGACAGGAAACTGAGTACAGAGAGTTGGTGAACCGCTCTGTGGCATGGTGTGGGAACAACCATCTCATCTTGAATGTGAACAAAACAAAGGAGATGATTGTAGATTTCAGGAGAAATAGTGTTAGATCAAACACGGTTTCCTTTATGAGAAAAGAAGTGAAGGTGGTTGAGGAATATAAATACCTCGGTGTTCATCTGTCTGGACTGGAGACTCAACAGTGAAGCAGTCTACAAGAAAGGACAGATCAGACTATATCTTGAGGAAGCTAAGGCAGCAGCATCAGACCCAGGGACCTAAAAAGGCTAAACAACCTGATAAAGAAGGCTGGTTCTGTTCTGGGGACGGCTGTGGAACCTCTGGAGATGATGGTGCAAAAAAAGGATTTTACATGAAATCAAGAACATTGTGGACAACCCTGACCATCCTCTTCAATTAGACTGTTGTAAAAAAACAGAATGTCTTCTGTCGGAGGCTTCTTCAGTTTGGTTGTAATACAGACAGACCGCTACAGAACATCTTTGCCGCGCACAGCCATCAGCATCTACAATAATTCTTTGGTTAAATGAGTTACAACAACATCTAATTTCCCTCTGGGACCAATAAAGTATTTTTGAAATGAAATGAATTAAATTACCTGATGTGGTGTGAAACTCTGGCTTCCACTGATTGTAGTCTCGTTGATAGAGCCTGATGGTCCCAGCCCTCTGATACAAAGGTCTGGAGAAAGGTTCACAGTGGGTCCACAAACAGATTCAGGTCCATAATGAATAGAGGTAAATTAAAAAAAGAACAGTTATAATATCACACAGTCATAGCCAGCAGAGTCTCACAATAATCAGACAGTGTACATTTTTCTACACATATTGGTCACTGAAAACTATTCAGGTCACTGTTTGGTAGTAGTTATAGTTTAACTTAGTTAAACACAGTTTAACTTTGATTTATGGTAATTCTAATGAAAATCAATGGTCGGGTAGTTCTGACAAAGCTTTAAAAATGTAGCCAACAAGGTATTAAAAACAAAACAACATACAGGCACAGAAAGCTTTTTAAACTCACAGTAAACACAAATTAGGCTTTTGTTTTCTTCAAGCCCTTCTGAATAAACTCTGACTGAACCCAAAACCTGAGGCAGTTTTTTTTTCTCTCCTCGTGTTGTCATTCTAACACTAACATCATGCTAAGCTGTATTTTCAACATAGAAAGTATTTAAACGCGTCCTCTTAGAAATACAGAAGAATACTACGTGTACTAAATTTTAAATAAACAATACAAACTACTATGAAAAGTAAAAAAGTATTACTTAGAGTTGTCTAGGGGGTTTTGGTGGTTGACTCGCGTCCCTTTGCTGGCATGGTCGGAGCACTTCTGTTATTTGTTTTTGAACTTTATTATTTTTCTAATATGCAGTCGGTTTTATGAATGCATTAGTTTAACTTTACATGTTTTTTTTTCTTAAATTTACTGTTTGCTGCACATTTGCACCTGTCAGTCTTTTTCACACATGTGCAGAATGAAGTTTAATCGTTCTTTTCAGTGTTCCATGAATACTATCTGTTATTTTGACAGCTCCTCAGAGTACAACAATTGTACTTGTAAATTTGTGATTTGTACTTGTATTGATATAACTTGTATTTGTACCTTCTAAACTTGTATTCACACGGATAAGATATTTGATTTTACATGAATACAAATACAAATCTGAAATTTATGCTCGTTTATTGACTTAAATGTACAAATTTACAAATTTGCGCATACAATGCTTTTTGATAATTACCTTACCTTACAATTTCTGGCAGATCACCCTTATTTGTCAGTTTACATTTTATGCATTCTTAGTGTTGTTATTCCACTTAAGACTCTTGTTCTTAGAGGGTTAGGGGTTTCTGATTGTTGGCTCTCATAAACAAGAGTCTCCACCCAAATCTCCCTCATCGTCAATGTACTATGACTCAGTCAGAGCGAAAAGGTCTGCATGTACTTCCTGCTCCTGTAGATTTCACTGGAGTTGCGCAAAAGGAACAAATTCCAGTTTGAGGAGTAGAAGGAGGGTAGGCGGAAAGTGATTACTTTTCCATGTCATCAGTTGTATGCTCAAAGCCACACCCAGGTCATACACTCCTGTGAGTAGAAGAGGCTGGATCCAAGTCGGTAGGTCTGTCTCTGAATAGTCTCTTCAGGAGATTAAGCACAGACCTATATCTGATTTCTGTGGCAACAAAGCTGTTGAATCTCATGCTTATCACATTATCTGTCAGGTTTCAGTTTCAGTTAGAGCTCATAGAAAATTCACACCCAGTTGCCCTCCATCAGTACCTACTTCATTTATCTTGTAACAAGTCCAGTGACCTACCAATTTTTTTTATTAATAGTAGTTGTATCATGACTAGTCAGTGTTAAATTCTTGTTTTTGTGTGCTTGTAAAATAACTAGTGTGTGGATTTCTGTACTGATTCTGCTGTGACACCTGAATTTCCCCTTGCAGGACAATAAAGGCTGTTTCTATTCTATTCTAAGACCACTTGAGTTTTGAGAATACGTTGTTACTGTGATTATAAAGAACATGTAAAGAGTAAAACACATTTATTCCATTCAAATCAACACAAGAACATACACAGTCCAGCTGTAAGTGGAGCCCTCACTTCCTTAAAGCTGATGCGAGGACAAGATGCAGAAGCATTTTCCTCTCTACTTCTTTGTAACTATTCAGTAGACAGTTGTGTGCAAAAGGGCTACTTAACACACCAAATGCAGGAAAAATCCGCCTAACACACACATTTTCTCAACCTTTGGGCCGCCCTGCCATCCCAATGGAACCCCCCCACCTCTCCATCCCATTCCCAACAGAACCACCCTACCCTCCATTGCCCATTTTACAGATAATGCTGCACCTGCTCAATGTCAGAATTTTGTAATGAATTGTAGTCTACTGTAGATCTATTCATGCCTGCATCTGGTTTGTTGAAACACACTGTTAAGAAGATGCTGATAAGAAAACACTTTTTATAATAGCTGCACAGGCTTCCAGGATTGAAGTGTATTAGTCTAAGCCAGGGGTGGGCAATCCTGGTCCGCAGCCCTGCATGTTTTACTTACTTCTCTGCTACAACAGAACTGATATGAATGAATGTGTGATTATCAGGCTTCTGCAGATCTTGGAATAGTTAATTCCATGACTGAATCAGCTGTGTTAAAGTAGGAAACAACTAAAACATGCAGGGCTGCAGCCCTTAAGGACCAGGATTGTCCACCCCTGGTCTAATCAGTCTTCATACCTATTTATGTTTTAGCTGTACTTTGCAGTCATTCCAACATCTGAAAACAATGCCAGTTTAGATAGTAAAATGGGAAATGCCCTGAACCTATTTTATCAAGACCCTATGGAGTTCAAAGCACTTTACATTTACACTCATACACCCATTCGCACACACATTTACACACGGATTGTTGTAAGCTACACTGTAGCCACAGCTGCCCTGGGACACACTGACAGAGGCGTGGCTGCCATTCACTTCAGAGCAATGATTTGCTGTTATTAGGATAGATCCATATGAGGTTGACAGGGGCAAAATGTTTGCAGGGTTGGACTCACTCCCAGCAGTCAGTAACATCAACATTGTAAATTATTAATTCACAAAAAAGCACCGACTTTATGGAGAACCTATGATCTTTGAAGCCTTTGGACAATTTCAACCAAAGCAAATAGTGCCTGCCTGCCTGGGTGAATGACAATACAAACAAAATTCTTATTGCAGGCAGGGTAAGTAAACTGTTGTTTCGTACATGAATGTAACCATATTTGATTTTAGATGTAAAACTACTTTGCTCTTTCTAGTCTCCTAATTTGCATGATTATAAGTTTAAACTGATATGAACATTTTTACTTGAATGGATGACAGGCTTTACTGAATTTAAAGAGGTAATTGAATCCTTGAATTAGACGTGTTTGAGTAGAGAAACAAGGAAAACATGCAGGATAGTGGCTCTTGAGGTTCTAAGTTTAACACAACTGGAATAAGTCATTGAGAACGCTGTTTTGTTTTCCTCCCACTATCACAATGGTGTGGCAGTACACAATGTAGGAAGTGTATCATCATGTGGAAACTATGTCATGTGTCAGCTTATTGTGGCCGGGGTTAAAAAGAAAAGTGGGTTGCTTCAGAAATGCTCAGCTGGTTTCAGACACGTGTCCACTTATGAGTAACTAATTAATAACTTACCTGTAACATGTGTGAACCTGTAAGCTGCATAAATTATCTGTAGCATACCTGTAACTTGTACCTCACTTATCAGCAGCACATGGGCATAAGCTGAAAAATTTTAACATGTCCAAAATTATTGGCAGGTCATCATTCTAATAACAAAGTAAAACGTTAAACATAACTTGTGTAACTTACACTAACTTGTTAGACAAAATTAGCATAAGTCATCATAAGTTGTCTAAAATGTCATAGTGTGACAGGGCCTTGAGAGGGACTGACGCAAAGTGGAAAGGTATCCTGTGGTCTGACAAGTCCACATTTTAAATTGTTTTTGGAAATCAAGGACATGGTGTCCTCCATGCCAAGGAGGAACATGATTGTCTGGATTGTTATCAACACAAAATTCAAAAGCCAGCATCTCTGGTGTTATGGGGGGGGGACTTGCACATCTGTGAAAGCACCATTAATGCTTAAAGGTACATACAGGTTTTAGTGCAACACATGCTGCCATTCATGCAATGTCTTTTTCAGGCCCGTCCCTGTTTATTTCAGCAATACAATGTCACATTCTGCCCATGTTACAATGTGGTTTGCAGTAAAAGAATGCTGTACTAGGCTGGCATGCAGTCCGGAATTGTCTCCTATTGAAAATGTGTAGTGCATTATGAAGTGCAAAATACGACCACAGAGACTGTTGAGCAACAGAAGTTGTAAATGGTAAATGGACTGTACTTGTATAGCACCTTTCTACCCAAGCAGGATACTCAAAGCGCTTTACACTACAATCTGTGTCCTCATTTACCCATTCACACAGCACTCTACCAGATCTCCTACAAAGCTAACATGTACAATTATCTACTGAGACTAATCAGTGCCAATCACATTCATACACTGATGGGACACACATCAGAGGCACTAGGGGCGAAGCATCTTGCCCAAGGACACCACAATTGCGACAGCTGGAACGGGGGGATCGAACCGGTGACCTTCTGGTTCCAGGATGACTCCCCTAACCACTCTGCCACAGCCGCCCCAAGCAAGTAAAAAAAGCAAGGGAAAGAGTTGCACCTACAGAGCTTCAACAGTTGGTGTCCTCTGGTACATTACCTTTTCTTTTAACAACACTCAATAAACATTTGGAGACTGAGTAGTAAACATACCCCTGTCCCATCTTCTTTGGAACATGTTGCAGGCATCAAATTCAAACTGAGTGAATATTTGCAAAAAAATAAGTTTATTAGTTTGAACAACATAAATCTGTCTTTGTGGTGTATGCAGCCGAATGCAGGTTGAAAATGATTTACAAATTATTGTATTTAGTTTTACTCAATGTCCCAACTTCTTTGGAATTGGGGTTGTAAAAGTAAAGCATAAACTCAAATTATTTGTCTTGTTACCCCACCCCACCCCTACCCTAAGACCAGAATCTTTGGGTACATGCTGCAGCACTACACTTTCATTCATGATTGATATATTTTCATGCAGTTGCCTCTTGCCACCAGACACACATACTGAGATGAAGGACAATCACTCATGAGAGTATACTATAATATGCTACCATTTTATACATCAAACCCACACAGAGAAAGCAGTGTGACCCTGTGCTCAGATGTACTTGAGGCACACACTCACAAACACACAAAATGTACAGAAATAAAAAAGGCTGAACACTGAACTCAGTACAAAACACCAGGCCTGATTTAAAACACAACATGGAAGCTTGCACTTGATGAGCTCACATGGCCAGCAAACGCCTCAGCTTGTCAGGTTTTTTTTTTTTGAGTTCATTATTTCAACAAGGTGGAAAACAGGGAGCCACGCTCCAACTGTCTGAGCCCTTTCAGCTGGATGAAATTTTCCATCTTTAGGATCTCTGCCTCTCCTTCACTTTTTCATTTTTATCTTTTCCTTGCTTTTAAGCCTTTTCTGGAAAGTTTTGACTGACCTGGCATTTGTGTTTAACAAAATAAGAAATTAAAATTAAATATAATTAAATGTTAGAGTTAAAAAGTTAAAGCTAATGTTTGCAATGTCACAATTGCAGTTGTATTCGAGCCAAAGAGTGTTCACCTGGACCTAAATAGATTAGGGATCTACACCCGTAAGCTCCACGTGTGAGGATGAGGATAGCATCATCCCAAAGCCTGTCGGATAGTTTCTTCATTTAAAGTCTTACATTAGACAAAAAGAGATAAACGTATAGCAGTGAGTTGGTAGGGAAAAAGAAAGCAAAAAGTGTGTTGATTTTTTGTGTACATACAGTTCTGGAAGGAGTTTGTTGTCCAGCTGTCAGTTTTGGTTTGTGTGCATGAGGCAATGAGAGTTTTCTCACAGTTCTGCAACTCTTAACTCTGAATGGAGGATGAGGTGGAAATGGGAGGAGGTGACACTGCAGAAGCAAGCTCCCCTTTTTTTTGGTCATCAGGCTATCACCCAATGATGGCCTGAATGTGGAGGAGTACTCTGAATTAAAGCTGTGTTTTAACTTGTAATGTCCCTAAAGAGGAGTACTCTGAGTTAAAACTGTGTTTTTATTCTCTTATGTCCTCGAGGTTAAGAAGTACTTTGAATTGAAGCTATGATTTTTGCTGTCCTTTAGGCGGAGGAGTAATTTGAGTTAAAGCTGCATTTTTACTGTCTAATAACTCCAAAATACAGTAGAAGAGTGCTCTGGGTTAATGGCTATTGGTGGTGAGTGAGTGTATAAAATTATGTTATGTATAAAGTGTGTGTAAATGTATGAGGATGACTGTATGAGTGTGTGCACAGATGAGTGCATAAGAATATTTTTAAAGTGTTTTGCAGAACTTTGAGACATGGAAAAGGTTTTGGATAAGCTGGGCGAAATATGCCTTTAATTTCCTTCACAGATATAAAATAAGACTTGTTGCTTCAAAACTCTTCTGTTTCTTCTGATATACATATTTCCTCCTTATTGTTGTCTCATCCCGAATAACCATTTTAATTCTTTGATGTTTTTTGCCTTTTTGTTGGTGTTACACTTTTTGTCTTTTTTAAGCAGGAAATAAATGCAGAGAAATTTCTTCAAATCCCACCCATTTCACACTTCCATTCTTCCCATTTCTATTCTTTACAGGTAGTTTTCCTCTAATCATTACTAATACTGGCCATTCAGTCCTTCTCATCATTGCACGTCTGTGTAGGTTCCACAAACTCACACGAACAGGTGATTAGTTAGTCGTGCTAACATGTTAAATCATGCGTTATTAACACGAGGCTAAGACAGTGCAACAGCAGCAGAATAGCACTCCTTTTAACAGATTATAGGAAGCAGACGGGGGTAGGGGCTAAAACAAGGCCAGGTTTGGTTGTACTTTTTGTTCAAAGAGGTTGTAGCAGCTTAAATTTGACCCCAAACTCTACCTGACCAGTAAACAATTTCAGACTATCCAATATCAGTCGTCTTAGTTGGATAGTTTGTTTGTCTGCTGAGCAGCCACAGAAGTATCAGGGCTTGCTCCACCCCCACCTACAGGTGGGGGTGGAGCAAGCCCTCACCTGTTCAGGCTGCTTGTTTTGCTGTCTAAGCCTGGGAGTGGGACCCTCTTCTGATTATTCAAATAAGAATAATAGTTAAAAAAACATGTCAGTTTCTGCAACCAGCTTGGAAAAGTAACATTTAAAAAAATATATATTTACCTTTATATTTGTTAGTATGGTTGTCTTTTAATCCTGGTTTGAGCCCAGGCTGATTCAGAAGGGGCATTTGGCGTTAATAAAAAATCTTTTCTAACATTAATTATTATAAAACACTAATTATCTCTGATTAAAAAAATCACACAAAGCTAACTGAGCCACTGCATCACTCATCTTACTGACTCATAACCCAACTTCACCAACAAACAAAACTTCAAATCAAACCTCATCCTCTGGGCTCCACACAATTGTTAGACGACCTAGATAACATTCTCATGCCTTGTCCCCTTCCTCATCTCCTCCACCCTTCTCACCCATCCTCCTTTTTTACCACATCCACTTCCAGGACAGGAAATTCTTCAAAGGATTCTTTGCTAAAGTAAGTTATTGCTTTTGTGTATCTGAGTGTTTTTCTTGCATATTAGCATCATTATTTATTTTCCCTCTGTCACACTTCACTCTGTGATCACATCTAAGGCCTGGAAGAAACACACATACACACTCATACAGATGTGTTCAGTGTGTCTGACGTGAGACACAGTAATTGTGTGTGCGTGTGTGTGTGTGAGAGCGAGCTGGTGGGGTGCTTCAGGTTGGAACAGGGCATATTTATTATCTGTGTGGTTTTATTTTAACGGGTGTGCCTTCTCTCCTTTCAGCCCTGCTCCTGAACCAAAACTGGAAGAATGAACAATTAGTCTGAATGAATAATTTCTTTTTCCATTGCTGTTATTCTAACTAATGGGGTTCATCACTTTCTGCTGCATCAGTGCACCACTTCTCACACCATCCCTTTTGTTTTGACTGAATTAAAATATTATTTTTCCTGTGAAAACAATAACCTCTGACTCGTTTTAGTCTTTTACAAGCTGCTCTCTCTTTCTTATTTACAGGTGTGTGTGTATGTGTGTGTGTGTGTTTAAAGAGATATTTATAAGTAGATACCAAGGAATTATTTAAAAGAACTTAGGTAACGCTGGTATTGTTTTATAGTTTAACTTGTTGTTTTGTTGTGTTTGTATGTTTGCAGGCTGGGAAGAAACCAGTGCGAGCTGTGTTGTGGGTGTCTGCAGATGGTCTTCGTGTTGTAGACGACAAAACAAAGGTATAACAATTTCTTCAATCTTTATGGCAGGGGCGTCAAACTCCAGTCCTTGAGGGCCACCCTTCTGCATGTTTTAGAGGTTTTCTTGCTCAACACACCTGATTCATTGATTCCGTTAACTCTTTTGCAGAAGCCTGTTAATCACATGTTTATGCAAATCAGGTGTGTTGGAGCAGGAAAACCTCTAAAGCATGCAGTACAACGGCCCTCAAGGACCAGAGTTTATCACCCCTGCTCTATAACATTCTGAGAAATATCAACATAAAAACAAGAGTTTCTGAAAGTGGTAAATGTCACCTTAGTAGCTGAAAATCTGGAAAACATAAGCTGAATATAATACTGATTAGTTCAGATCTAATGACTTTCCAAAGGCCCTGCTTGGAAGACCATACAGAATTCACTGCAGGGGTCTGTTTGTGGTGAAGAAATAATAAAAGAAAAGGCCACAGTGACATCTGCAGGACATACCTGGAACTCTATCAATTTCTGCTTTTTGAAAGACTCACACGGATTAAAGTTAGAATTTAAAAGTTTCCTCATAATTCCTTTTTTTAAGCTGTAAGATTTTTAATTATAAAAATAAAAAAATATCATTAATGTTTCCTTCAAAAATACAGGTGCAAGCACATTTCACGGTCAGCACAATTCTCAAATTGCAAGAAACTTGTGTCATCAGTAACTTCATTTGAATTGCTCAGATTGAATCTGTATTTGCATAATGTGTTAATAATTGCACTGGTTTGAAAATTAATTTCACTAAATTTAAAGTTTTGAATTTGAATTCATTTGCTTTGAAACAGTATTTTGTTCAATTGAAAATTCAGTTCTTTGTGAACAAAAGTAAAAAATAAAAACAGTTTTCTGGGAATTAGTGCAAATATTTTGTCTTTATTTCACTTAGAACAAACAAATTGATAAGATTCTTTCCTGAGTGATCTGGCAGTGTTCTCAACATAATGATCAAGTTTCTAGTTAAAGATCTGTGTCAGACCTACTGGTACATTTAAAGTTGGTTGTAGTTTATTGTTTACACTTTGATGACAATTTTCTGTTCGAGTTTGAATCCTTTAGGTCATATTTTAAGCTGACTTGATTTGAAACAATGTGATGCTAATAAAGGAAACTACTTTTCGCAGGACCTGATTTTGGATCAGACAATAGAGAAGGTGTCGTTCTGCGCACCAGATAGGAACTTTGAGAGGGCATTCTCCTACATCTGCAGAGACGGCACCACGCGACGCTGGATTTGTCATTGTTTTATGGCCGTCAAAGACTCAGTAAGAACTCAGAATGCAGTAGCTGATTTTTTCTTTTACTGTTTTATTTATGCAGACATATATTCTCATTTGCGCCTTTAGGGGTTTTACAAATGTTTTCTACCGATGTGTGGATTTGCATTTTCTAATTTTAAAATAGAGTAGCGCTGAACCAAACTTTTCACTTAATTTTTATAGTTGCATCGCTGCCTACCACTGGCTGTAGGCATTGTCAGATGAGATAAAATCATGAAATCAAGTCCTTGTTTCATTCTGAAAAGAGATATGAAACCTTTTTGTGACAGTTTCAGGAACTACTCGAGTAGAACTTCCTCGTTCTCCTCCTCATTCTCTTCTTTGTCATTAGACTTCACAAAGAGAGTCACATACAGAGTATTTAAGGCTCAGGGATTTAAGCAAGAAAAAAAAACATTTTGACTGAATTTTTTTCTACACCTAGAGGTTACCTAAGCATCACTCTTCACCACCTCCCAGTACCACACATTCATCTTCCTGCATATGTGTTCTGACTTTTGTCAGAACAGTGGTTCTCAATTCCAGTCCTCAAGGACCACTATCCTGTTTGTTTTAGTTGTTTCCCTGTTCTTTAGCAGGCCTTTAAGTTCTGCAGAACCATGTCAATCAGTCATTCATTTAAATCAGGTGGGGCAAAGCAGGGAAACATCTAAAACATGCAGGAGAGTGGTCCTTGAGGACTAATTGAGAACAACTGGACTAGAACCTTCAGCCATTATGGCCTGTGCATCATTTTGATGCAGGTTCCAAAGGTAAAAATTGAACAGGGTAAAAAGGCTTTTAGCTTTCTTACACTCCTGCCACCTGGATTAACATGCAGCAGGATTTAAAGTTATAGAGTCTTGTTACCTTGGGGAAATTCAAATCAATTTTAAAGGACAGAGAAAACCGATCTCTTGGCTCCTGTAACTGCCCTCATGTTTAGTTTAGTGATGTCTCTTGGTTTTGTGTTCCGTGTATCTGGTCTTGTATTTTGGATTTGTTGTAGGGTTTATGCTGCTGTCTTGCCCAGGGGTCGGATTTATAAAGCTTGCGTACGCACAATATGAGCACAGAAACTTGCGTACGCCACTTTTTACGCAAAGGTTGTAATTTATAAAACTCTAACTTGACGTGAAAACGTGCGGTCCCTCACGCCAGCTCTGACCCAGGCGTACGCTCATTTTGGAGACGGGAAGCTGCGACACAGATGGTGAAGTGAGGAATTATAACCACACTGTGTAATGAT
>JARVGW010000336.1:18602647-18619254 GCA_031762495.1 Anablepsoides rubrolineatus
ATAAAATCAAAATGTTTCATTTAAAATATTTGCACCCCCCCCCCCCTCACACACACACACACACACATATAAATATTAAAAAGATCAAAATGTTAAAAAAAAAAAATCACATATAACCATTGTTTTTGTGTTTTTAGTTTCTTTTAGTGGATATAAAAAATGGAATATGCATTTTTTATGAAACATTAGTGAATTGTCCTTATTGATCCTTTATCTGTGAGGAATATAAAAAAACATCAACACACAAATATTGTAATTTGTAATGGTCAGTAATGGAATCAATAATCAGACACAACAATATTTTGGAGGATCTTTTTTGGTTTCTGACATTATTGCATGATTAAACATTCCCTGAGTCAAACTGTCACAGGAACAATATTGCTGTTCCTCAGAAACCAACATAACATAATTCAGTTTATTTTTGTTTGTTTGTTTTATGTTTGGAATCTTAAATGCATGAGTTTTGTTTAAACATGTAAACTCTGTGCTTTCACTTAGGCCACAGCAGAAGCCAATAACTTAGCAGCCGTCGCAGCAGCAAAAGATCTGTACAACCGAAAAATGGAGGAGGTTGGTGGAAACAAGTTTCTTCAGTATGTTTTAAAATGTGTGTCTGTGTTTCCCCCACATTAACCCACTCTCCGTCCTGCTCCCAGGTCTGCGGAGGGGATCGACCCTTCCTGGCCCCCAGCGAGCTGCAGGCCCGACACGGCGCCATTAGAGAGGAGGCCCTGCAGCTGTTCCGGGGGGTGAAGAAGATGGGAGGTGAAGAGTTCAGCCGGCGCTACCTGCAGCAGCTGGAAGGCGAGGTTGACGAGGTGTTTGTCCAGTACATCAAGCACAACGACTCCAAGAACATTTTCCACGCGGCTCGCACGCCCGCCACGCTCTTCGTGGTCATCTTCGTCATGTACGTGGCAGCTGGGATCACAGGCTTCGTGGGCGTGGACATCATCGCCAGCCTGTGTAACATGATCCTGGGCCTGGCGCTGATCACCCTCTGCACCTGGGCCTACATCCGCTACTCCGGGGAGTACAGAGAACTGGGGGCCGTCATCGATCAGGTGGCTGGTGCTCTGTGGGACCAGGTAAATATGTCTATCTGCAGCCATTAAGAATGTTTTTGTTTTTTTCACTTCAGTAGAAAAAAACTTAATATTAGTTTCTTAATTTCTTCATCATCAGTGATTGTTTTTGTTATATAAAGAGGAAATGTAATTAGAAAGACTGAAAGAAAGATTAGAAAATTTATTAAATACACACCAAGAAAACACAAGGCCACACACCTGACATCTGCCTGCTCACCTGAAAATAAATGGATATAAGAAAACATAGCAACAAAATCCATATAACAATAAAATAAAAAAAAATATATATATATATAGCGTGTACAAAAAATGGATACAAGTCAGAACCCCCTGGATCTGAACACCTGTTTGTGAGCAGTTGTGAGCATGTGTGTATAAACAAGATTTCTCCAATGGAATATTTAAGAAAAGGTGGAAACATGCATGACAATATGCCATCTAAGGACACGTGGTGTAAAACATATTGTTATGGTAACAGGGTAGTGCTTGGTCACACAAACAGAACTGAAGACTTCTTAAAGAGGTTTTTGGACGCCCAGATAATAAGCAGTTACAGTAGCTCCTGGGATCATTGGAACAATCAAAGCCCTCCATAAGGTGGCAGCCCAGGGAGGACACTCCACTAAGCTAATACAGATCAATCAATCTATAGAGACTAATCAGTGTTTTAAATCACATTCATGGGACACTCCTCAGAGACAGTGGGGGTTCAGTGTCTTGTCTAGGGACACTTGATTATGTGACCAAATGGTGGAATCAAACCGCCAACTCTCACATTAGAGGAGTGACTCTCCTAATCACTCAGCCACAGTCGGCAAATGTGATAAAAGTTTGAAGCTGTAATTATTGACTGTTGATTTCCAGCAGGGGAACTCATCAAGTCAAACCAATTCAAAGTGGTTGCAACAGTCAACAGACATTGAAGTACAGTTTGACAGATGCTGAGCTCAGATAGGATGTGGCAGTAGCTGACATTGATCCTCAACACAGATTCTGAGTTAACTTATTGCACAAGATTTTGCTTAAAGTCTGACATTAACTATTTTAAGTCAGCTCTGCCTGTCTGTTTCCAAAATATCCAGAGAACCAAAAGATATTTTTCAGGAATAAGATACTGCAACCAATATATTTTTAGTGTCAGTCATCTGTCAGCAAAATCAGCATTTACACAATAATCAGTCTGTAATAATAATGATATTTTTTACTCTTTAAAAAGAAGAAAACTAAATACACTGTTCAAACAAATAAAGGGAACACTCAAATAACACATCCTAGATCTGAATGAATGAAATATTCTCATGTTCTGTACATATGTGCTGACAACAGAATCACACAAAAATCATCAATGAAATCATATTTATTAACCAATGCAGCCTCTGGAGACTGCGCTGACAGACACAGCAAATCTTCCTGCCACATCTTGCACTGATGTGCCATCCTGGATGAGCTGCACTACCTGAGCCACTTGTGAGTCTGTCTCATGCTGCCACGAGTGTGAAAGCACCACCAACGTTCAAAAGTGACCAAAACATCAGCCAGAAAGCATAAGTACTGAGAAGTGGTCTGTGGTCCCTACCTGCAGAACCACTCCTTTGAGTTTGTCTTTCTAATTGCCAATAATTTCCATCTGTTGTCTATTTTATTTACACAACAATATATGAAATTGATTGTCAATCAGTGTTGCTTCCTAAGTGGACCATTTGATTTCACAGAAGTTTAATTTACTTGGTGTTATATTGTGTTGTTTAAGTGTTCCCTTTAATTTTTGAGCAGTGTATATCAGATAAAATCTGTCCATATCCTTAGAAATATCTTTGGTGAAGCTGTTTATTTGAACCAACAGGGGGCAACAGCCCATCTTTCAGATCAGTTGTAGAAAATTCCTCTGAAGCTTTTTTTTATTTGAGCCAAACTTTCCTGTTAATAATGAAACTTTGTGTTCTGCATGTGTTCAATGTGTTTGATTCCACTCAATCTGTACTTTTCTTTTTAATGCATCTGCAGGGGAGCACAAATGAGGTGAGTGTGAGTATTTTAGAAACTAAAACTAAAAATCTAATTACATATTTCTGTTTGTGAGGCAAGAAAAAGCAAAGTGAGTAGTTCAGTTCTGAAGAACTCATGGCTTGTTGTACTATTTTACCTAAAGTTCTGCAACTAAGTGTCACACAGGTTAGAGTTTAATCATTGTATGAGTCAGATTTCTGAGTTATTGCAAAGGTTTGAAGTTTGAACAGAGTTTGAGTCTTTTTTGCTTTGAAACTTGTTAGCAAAAAGTTGCAAAATGCTAACAGTCAAAAGTAGCAAAACTATAAAACACTAACAGTAGCAAAAAGCAAGCCAAAAACTAAGGTCCTTACACATGAACAATCTGTGAACATGTTAAATGTGCTGGTCACTAGCTGGTGCTGTGGTTTATTGTGTTTTAACAACACGTGGCTGTGAAACAGTAGTCTCCAACATGAAAACATCCAGAATGATGAATACACACATTTTTGATTGGACTGGGGATGAATTTGGACATTTTAAAGGACCAGCATCACAAACAGCACTGTTATTCACTGAAGAGTGTAATTTATTTACACTGCCAAACAAGCGTTTCCATTTAGAAAAACCTCCACTATGATGTCTGGATTCAGAAAGCTTTGGTGTTAGAGAAATAACTTGTGTCGTTGGGTAAACAAAGCTTAAAAATAACAAAGTAATAGTGTTAGCAGTATTAACAGTTGTGCTTGTAGCATTAGCACAGTTAGCATTAACAGTAGCAGATGTTCGTTAAAATAGTTAAATTTTATTTTATAAACTTGCTCAATGTATTTTATTAAAAACTGGCATGTGTTTGTGTTTAACTTGGTGCAGTCAAAGTGAAACAGAAAGTTGTGTAAAAAGTGGAACTTTTCTTTATTGAATAATTTGATTTGATTCTGACCCTTCTGATGGTGAGTCAGAAAATCTAAATAAACTTTAGCTTCTTCTCTACTGTCTGTTAGTAATTCTTTCTTTACATGCAGGCATGTCTTTGTCATCACTTCCTGTTGCTGCACATGCAAATATCCCGACGATTTATTTTTTATTTTTTTGCAAAAGTAGTATTTATCACAAAAGTTTGATGTCACAGGCACTTCACGTGTATTTTGTGTTATTTAATGAGTGAGATGGCAAAAACAAACCCAGGGCAACTATAGTGTGAATGCTGACTCAGCTTCTTGTACCCTGTTTGTTTTATTAATGGGTTTGTTATTTTTATTTCTTTCCCTTTTTTGCCAAACTGTTTAGTTTTTTATGGAGCTCATCTGGTGACTTTAGATAACAAAACATAATTTGTGTTCACGTGTTATTATCCCATGGCCACAAGACAATTGAGTTAATGCAGTCTTTTTCATGCAGAGGCTGTTAATTGTTAACATGCACAAGTGTGAGTTAATTTAATTTCATTTTCCAAAAGTGACAACAAATTTCAACTTCAAATAAAATGAAATTTTATTTCCACGGTTAACTTTTCTGTCTTATAAAGTAAACAGAAAAGCTTGATGTAAATTTCGGTGCAGATCTCATGTACATTATGTGAAACTGTGACTAACCCCACGTTCATCTCTGGTCCACAGGCTCTGTACAAGCTGTATAATGTAGCAGCCAATCACAGGCACCTGTACCACCATGCCTTCCCCGGGCCTCAGGCGGGTGAGGCGGCTGAGGAAGAGCGGGACAAAAAGAGAGACTGAGACAAAGACCGAGCCCTGCAGGGAGACATGTCCTCAGAGTGGACGAGGGAGGGACACTCTGACTCTGACCTGTAACTACTTGTATAATATCCATGCATCGATGAGGTCAGAAGCCCCTCCTCAGTGGATGGAGTTCTCTCTGTGTACAGATACTGTAGACACCTCCAGTCAGCTGTTTGCATAATATCACACAGTTTCTCAGTTATTTGTTGCAGACAATTCTTTTCAAAGTATATCCAAATGTGTAAACTCCTCATTTGTGATGATTGTTCTGTTTTTGAAGTTTAGTGCTGTTTATAACAAACATCAATGTCCTGTAGAATGTTGTGTGTTAAATAATGAAGCAGCAGCACCTGCATGGTATATAATGTCTCATCTTTAAGCTCCAAAGTCAGGTACGGTTTATTTAAAGCATCTTTTAAAGGTTGGAATGAGGTGGTATTGTGCCATAAAATGTAGAATAATTTTGGCCACATGAACACGATACGCTGCAGATTATTTTGTTTGTTTTGGCTGGGCTTATTTAAATCTCAATCCGAGCAGCTCCATGTTGTCAAATAACCCCCCGCAGATCTCTCCTTTCCTAGTTCCAGTCCAGCTTTGTAATTATGCAGTGGTTCTGTTCAACTGTCGGGTCTTTGAGGGGGAGGGGGCGTGGCCAGCGGTTCTGTTGTTGTGTGTTTCTCACCGAACCTTTGGGTGAACCAGGAATGTAGCTGTTTCTGTGGGCGTGGCCACAAACTGGAATGCTTTTAGTGGGGGAGAAAAAGGAATCCTCACTCCAGAACTCTTTCATCACTCCAGAACTCTTTCATCACTCCAGAACTCGACTCATGGAACCAGAATCATCACTCAGCAACAGACTGGTGGACCTGAAGGACTGGGCAGGTTTCTGGTGGAGGACTGACAGGATGAGTAGATTTAGCAGCGCTGCAGTCTTCCACATCAGTGACGCTTTCAATCATTTTACTCCTGTTTACGTCCATCAGCCACTTTCTGTGGCGTGTTTCAGATTTCACATCTGTTCCCTGGTCAGAAAAGTAGGATTTGTTTACTTTGTGTAGCAAACTTTGGCTTTAGGGAAAAAGGGGGGAAATATACTTGAATGATTTCTTCTTTTATCAACCTGTAAAATCCTCTGAAGGGTGAAACAAACCAACGTTTCTGTCAACTCTGCTTCGCTTCAAGTCACTCGCAAAGGAAAAAAAAATAAAGTTGGACCAAATTATTGAAATGAAGACTTTTTCTTTTTTAGAAACTTGGACAAGTTGAGAATATTTTTTTACACAAAGTCATTAAAATCTCATGTAAAAAAAGTGAAGTTCCAGGAGTTAGCAACATGCTGAAACAACTGGGTTTTATTTAAATCACATCCACAGGTGGAAATTGAAATCTGTTCACCTCCAGCAGTCAGAAACATGTCAGTAAAACCAGTTAGTGTTTGTTGGTGCCTCACAGCAGAGGTTCTCAAAACCATGTCTTGGGGGTCCTCAAAAATTATAATAAATTGTTAATTTGGTTTTAAGTTTAAATAATACATATGGGGAATAATGCACTAATAAAACAAACGTACTAAACAAACAAAATAATAATATTACCATGGTGTTTAGGGGTTAAAAACAACATGGGGTTTGAGGGGGTCCTAGAATTTTTTTACCCTTATAAGGGGTCCCCAGACTCAAAAAGTTTGAGAACACCTACCTTACAGCTCACTGAAACACCTGAAAGTTTAAAACGTGTATATATATATATATATATATATATACACGTTATTTATATAACGTATTTGAATTCTGACCCTTCTTTGACTCTGAAATATATTTCAGATATATTTCAGATTTGATGTCAAAGAGTTCCCCTTTGACATCAAAGGGGAACTCTCCCTGATCTTTGATTGAAATATTTGAACTGTCTTTTCCATCTCAGACTCTAAATAATCTAAAGAAACAGATTTTTCTCTACAGTCCATGTTGTTAGTTTTTGTAGCAGCAGCGTGAATATTTTTCCTATATGTTAACATCCCAAAAGTGCATTCATATTTATTACAAAAATTTGATATCAAAGGCACTTAATTCTGTAGCCAACAAACAATGACATGAACACAGATAGTGCAGCTGATGGTCCGAGCTAAAGAAACCACCACTCTCATCACACAACGAGGGTGAGGGTGGGTTTGCTGTTGATTGGGCTACATTTTGTTTGGGGGCAGCTTTTGGCACCAGGAACCTTTAATCTGTGCTGGAAGCAATGAAGTTTCTAAAATATGATCCCAAGTGGTGAAACGTCACATAAAAATGTTCATTTTACCTTAAGGCAGGTGTGTCAAACTATCACACAACAGAGACAAGCCAATTTTCATAGATATTTATTGAAAAAAAAACACTTAAATATAACAAATTATGCTTAGAGAAATACAAATAACATTTTCCCAGTTATATTTTGTGTTGTGTGAATAAAGAAAAACTATTCCATTTAGAAAAACACATTAATATTCATTATTCCTTAACAATACGTTTAAAAGAAAACTAAACCCTGACTAAAAATTCAATCATTTCAGTTTAAAGAGAAAACAGAATAAGATGGTTAAATGACTCGTGTATTCTGCTTGAGTCAGTCGTCTGACAGCTTTTTATTTTCAGCTGCAAGTTTATCAACAGTTTGACCTTCTCTGTGGCTCATTTTAAACAAAATCAAAGATTATGGCAACTATTTTTCGTGGCTTTAATGTTGGCCTCCTGTCATGAGAAGACTGCATCAAGTACAAGCTTTATTTATTTTAAGGAAGAAGTGATAAAACTGATTTACATTTGAAACATCATCTTGAGGCCACACTGCAAAAACTGTCCATCTAACCAAGTTTTATAACCTTATATCCAGCCAAAAAAATCTTTTTGATCTTGTTTTGAGACTAATTTACTAAACAAGAACTGACTGTGTCAGAATATTATTCTTGTTTTCAGAATGTGTCAGATTATGTGTCTTGTTAACCTGAAAATCTGCCAGTGGAGTAAGAAAATTTCACTTGGTAAGATTCTTGAAATAAGAAAAAAAAATTGATCAAATCAAGTATTTTCATGAATAGTCTCAAAACAAGATCAAAAAGATTTTTTTTGGCTGAATTTAAGGTTTTAAAACTTGGTTTGATGGACAGTTTTTGCAGCGCAGATAAGATGTTCGGGTCAGATTTGGCCTGCAGGCCTCAAGTTTGACACACACGCCTTAATGGATCTTGTATGAAAGAGTGGGTCAAACTACCTGTTGGTAAATACAGACGTCTCATTCTGAATATTGTAGAAGCAGACACACGTCTGCTCTAAACTAAAAGGCTTCAGACTGAAAGAAAGAATGAACAGAAACAGGTTTGAATTATTTAACAAAGTGCGACAACAGCAGAACTGTAAATGTAGATTTTATTTCCACTGCCTCGGTGAGATTTGATCCAAATAAAAATAAAAGGTTGTGAAAGGAGGAGTTTCTGCAGAACAGAAATATCTGACTGAACGTGGATTTAGTCACTTTGAATGTTAAACCTTTTTTCTTCATCACATGAAACATTTTAAGGAATGATGAACATTACTGATAAACCTGAAACCAGGGACCATGTTCAGTCCTCAAAAAGAAAATGAAATGTTAAATTGCACTTATCTGGCAAACGTAACTTGTTTTATAGATATTTAAAATCAACTAGCTTATTCATGTTTTATCAAACAGAAAACAAGCATCTTCCTGATTTCTGAGAGCTCTTTAAATACAGACTTTATAACAAACTTTTAGACATTTGGATTGTCTAGATAATTATACAACATGTACAAAAAGAACAATTCAAATGTTTATTTACTGCAAAAGAGTATGTTTTCAGTTTATAAATGTTACAAAGCAAATAATTCCAAAAGAATAAAGTGTTTAAATAAGAAGCTGCCTGTCATTTAGCTGGTGGATCCATGATCTGAGCAGAACCGTCAGATGGGTTTTAAACAGAGCAGGAGCTTCTCAGTTCTCAGGTTAAATGTTTCACTCGTTCACAGAGCGAGCGTCACGCTCAGCCCTGCATCACGTCTCGACTCGGCTAACGTTTTTTGGATCGAGCGAAGGCACACGTGTTTGGTGAGAAAGCAGAGGTCCGTGTCATTTGGATGTGGAAACCTCAACCAGGTGTGGCAGAGAGACGCCTCACATGAAGTTGTTGTTGGGCTGCTGGGCGAACCACTGCTGCCGCTGTTTGCGAGCCTCCACCTCGGACAGCAGGGCCTGCCGGTAGGCCTCGTAGGATTTAACGATGTGTTCCAGCTCCTTCATGAAGAGCAGCTTCAGCATCCCCTGGTATGTGTCCAGGTCTGCCAGCTGGAACAGCTCCCACTTCAAGATGTGGTCATACCTGATGGAGAAAAGGGATTATTGGCAACAATGCTAACCACTGATCCAACGCGCTGCCTCTGCTTTACAGTCAGTCATTATCTTCATTACAGACCTTCATCTAACTGCACAGCTCATTCAGCATCATCATCACCAGCACCTCACCTCCCAGTAACGGTGGAAACAGCCTCAGCCAATCAGAAGGCCAGATTGTGATGTCGTTATAGGGCAGGGCAGAGCAAATGTATAGCATGTCTCTTTCAAATTGGGAAAACTTCTTAAAAATTTAGTTCAAACAAACATCCGTTGTGTAAAAACTATAAAAGTCTTTTAAAACAATTCCTTTATTTTATTTTATTATTCATTTCAAGTAATTCTATTTAAACTAAAAATACAAATGACAAATAAAATGAAAGGAAGCAGAAAGAAAGAAAGAATTATATATCTGCCCCATTTTCCAAAAAATAAATTCACACAATAATAATCTTCAAGTAAAAAAGCTATCATTATTCACCTTAATGGTCTTGAAGTTACTGTAGTTCTACTAATTAATTAATAATAATTAATAATTTGGTCTCTGTGTGATATGCTTGATTTAACGGTCCAGGTTTGGAGATTGTTTGTTACAATAGATAAGGGTCTTTGAGGTGTGAGGTACTCACTTAAGGGGTGCACGAGCGTAAACCTGCAGCCAGTCTGGGATCTCGGCAGTGTGGTACGGGTTAGCTGGTACCAGAACCGGCTGGTTCCGTTCTGCTGGACGTGTCTGGTAGGTCACAGGAAGTGGAGGTGGTGGGGGCTGATCGTAGCGAGGCACACTGGAATGAAAAATCATATTTATAGTTCATTTGGTCTAAACAAGGGTTAATTTGTCCTGACAGTAAATATTAGCAGATTAGAAGAAAAATATAATAAAAAACTAGAAGATTTCTGCAGAAATGTTGAAGGTTGTGATGCAGCTGCTGCACCAAAGCTCCAGCATAAAGCCGGGTACACACCGGACACATTTTGAGCAGCCAAATCAGCCAGTTTACATGCAAAGTCTATGGTGGATGCACATACTGTATAGGAGCAGTGTGGCGCGTTTTGCCAGTGTAGAGCAGCGCGCATGGTAGCGGTAGGATGAGGCAGAGCATTTTCTGTGCATGCGGCACATCCAAACCAGCTAGAGCTCAAATAATTGAACTTTTGCTGCTCGACGTACAGCAGCAACCAGTCAGAGAGAATAATTTTTCCACATGACGGTTTCCTAAACTCGAAACAGACGGACAGGAGCTCTTTAAATTACTACATGAATGTACTGGATTATTACTGACATTTTTTACAACATTATTGTGTTGTAGAGCTGCAAAAAAAAAAAAATGGACTGAACTTATATAGCGCTTTATCAAGTCCTTCCGGACCCCAAAGCACTGTACACTAACAGACATTCACCCATGCACACACACATTCACACACTGATGATGGCAAACTACACTGTAGCCACAGCTGCCCTGGGGCACACTGACTGCAACTAGCGATTATTTTAATAATCGATTAATTGATTATTTTTTTGATTAATCGGCTAAATTAATAAAACACTGAATTAAATAAATATAAGTAGATATGAATTAATTTAAATCCTATATAAATTAGGAATACTTCTATGTTTTTTGACCTTTTATAGTCATAAACATCCAGTGACGTTGTCAACAGGACAAAGATTTTGAATATGGCTGCAGCCTTTATGAAATAAAATAAAAATCTGACATTAATGTCATACCTGGGGGCACATGGATGTCGATACTGTGCTCTTTTGTTGATGTGATCCACGTAATACACCCCAAACTCAGACGACTCCACTTTCTCCCAACCTGGGGGGAGTCCTTCTCTCTCCAGAGGGTGGCTCCAGTGTGTAGTGTTGGTGTTGTGGTCGATGTAGTACTTTCTGCCGCGGATGGTCCAGTCAACAATCCAACCAGCTGGTAGGGGGAGGTCCTCTCCAGTTAGGCTGGAGAGGTTCCCCAGAGACTTGGCCTGTATCCGACCTATGCCTGAGAAAAACAAACCAGTTTTTTTATGGAACAAACAGGGAGAAGTTTAGAAATCTGACGAAACAAAGTGAAGCAGCTGTGGGCTAAAAACACCTCAGGGACAAAGAAAAATGTTTTACAGAAATATTTTTGAAAATATGTGTGGGAATGTGTTCTTTAAAGCAGAGGAATATGTTGTTTTTTTAAAGGTCATTTTAACTGGACACAGGATAGAATGGATCAGTACCTAAAGCTGGGATTCTGAGCTGAGCTGATCACTTTGTTATGTTGTTACTTTTAAACAGGAAGCCAGGAGAGAAAAACCTCTGAACTCTTTAGAAGAGCCAACAGAGAAGTGACATCCTGTGTTTTTACTGGTGGATAACCTCAGTGAGGAATGTTGAGCCCACAGCTGCAGATGAGCCGGACTTGACCAGGAGGACCCTGCAGGAACTCTCAAAGGCTTGAATATGTGTAGGAAACACAGGGAAAGACGTTTCTCAGCAAAATAACAGCTATAATCTGATCCGTCCGTCCGTTTTCTGCCGCTTATCCGAGATCGGGTCACGGGGGCAGCAGCCTAAGCAGAGAGACCCTGACTTCCCTCTCTCCAGCCACTTGGGCCAGCTCCTCTGGGGGAATCCCAAGGCGTTCCCAGGACAGCTGAGAAACATAGTCCCTCCAGCGTGTCCTGGGTCTTCTTCTGGGCCTCCTCCCAGTGGGACGTGCCCGGAACACCTCACCAGGGAGGCGTCCAGGAGACATCCTAACCAGATGAACCACCTCAACTGGCTCCTCTCCACATGGAGGAGCAGTGGCTCTACTCTGAGTACCTCCTGGATGACTGAGCTTCTCACCCTAATCTTTCAGGGAGAGCCCAGACACCCTGCGAAGGAAACTTATTTTGGCCACTTGTATCTGTGATCTTGTTGTTTCGGTCACTACCCAAAGCTCGTGACCATAGATGAGGGTAGGAACATAGACCGACTGGTAAATCCAGAGCTTCACCTTATGGCTCAGCTCTTGCTTCACCACAACAGATCGGTACAGCGCCCGCATCACTCCAGACACAGCACCAATCAGCCAGTTAATCTCCCGCTCCATTCTTCCCTTATTCGTGAACAAGACCCCGAGATACTTAAACTCCTCCACTTGGGGCAGGATCTCCTCCCCGACCCAGAGAAGGCAACCTTCTGGTTTCCGGCTCAAGACCATGGTCTCGGATTTGGAGGCACTGATCCTCATCCTGGCGGAATCCAACTCTCACCAGAAACGAGTCCGACAGATTACGAGTCGGACTCGTAATCTCCTCTATTCTGCACAAATAACAGCTGCAGAGCTGAATTAAAGGGCAAATGTGATTTTTTTCTCCTTTACATCATCATCATTATAATGAAAGGAGGCGACAGATATGCATTGTTTTAAGGAATGATTGGTCCTCATTAAAACACCAATCACACATGAGCGGCTGAAATAACACAATATGACTAAAGTCTAAAATGTTTTAAATTATGTGCTATGACTCTACTCATCCTGGATCTTGTTTAAAACATAAGAGCTGCTACTAAAAAGCAATAAATATAAGTTTTTACAGCAAGGTGTGCAGCTAAAATCTGTCACTTTTATGAGCCATTATGAGACAAGAAGCACCCAAACTAAAACTGTAAAAAATGGCAGCAAATCTATATAATGCTCACCAGAGGGGGGTCGACTCGGAGCTGGGGGTGTATGTTGGCGAGGAAGTCTTTGGAAGTTGTGTTCATTGTGTTCATAGTATCTATAATCCTCCGGAAAGCATTCTTGAACTCTCTTGGGCTGGCGCTGCTGCTGGTTTTCATAGTATGGTTCAGATGGGTAGTAATATTGGGCAGTGTCTCCATTCTCAGACATGGGACTCACATCTGTGAGGAAGGACTGTGATGAGCCTCTGTACTCGTGGGACAGGTCTCCCAGACTGCGCGGCAGGTACGGAGGTGCTGACATCCGGTGGCTCTCTCTGCGAGCCACCTCATGTGGAGGCCGCTGAACAGGTGTCCGCAGGACGCTTTTGTTACGAGACGCCACGGACTCCCTGCTGGGTGCCACGGGGTAGGAAGAAGGCCCCATCTCTGGAGGAGGACCCTCTGTTCGTCTGGGAATAGTGGGTCCATGGCGGATGAATGATGGCATGAGATCTGCAAACAGGTGAGAGCAAACATCAGTAGTGATCAATATAGCTCCAGGTGTGGGGCAAGCACAACCAGAATAGGACGTTTCCAAAATAATACAAAGTTTAGTTAGTTTGATCTTCCACACTTTGAGCAGCACGGCATTGAACATTGAAAACAGGCAGAAATCAGGAGGCTCCTGGGCTGAGGAAGACGTCTGAACACCACTGTCAGGGAATACAGCAGCGCGATGAAGTCTTCATATCACATTTTGTCCCATTACAACTACAAAGCTCAAAGTATTTTCCTGGGATTTTATGTGATAAACAAACACAAAGTAGAACGGTTGTACAGCAGAAAGAAAATGATTGTTTTTTAAGTTTTACCACAAAAATCTAAAAATGCAGTGTTTGTTTGTATTCAGTCAGTAATTTGTAAAGAATTTTTTTTTGCTATAGTAACAGATTTCTTTGAGATGTTTATAAAATGTTCAGCCCTTAAACATTTGCACCTATAATTTAGAATTTCTTTCATTTAATTTATCTTGAGATGTTTAAGTTAAAATTTCAGGTCATAAAATTACTTTAAATATTTTAAGTTATATTCATCCATCCATTATCTATACCTGCTTCTTCCTTTCAGGGTCATGGGGGTCACTGGTGACCATATCCAGGGTGGGGTACACCATGGACAGGTTGCAAGTCCATCACAAGTTATATGTCTTGTACAACTCTGGTTCAAATAAAGAACTTCATGTTTACAAGGTAGGTTGTTAACTAATTGTTTGCAAGTTAATATAGCCTTAATGATCAGTGGTTTAGAAACGAAACAAAACACAACAAAATAAAAAAAAAAACTGTAAAACATTTGATAGCCCAGGAACATCTGGATCTTTATGTTCTACCTTGGGTTTATCACATCAAATTCCATTTAAATATATTTGAAGCGTTTTCAAAACATCCATCGAATCTGAACTGTTTTTGGAAAAACACATCCGACAGATGTGCCAAATATATGTATAAAAACTCCAAGCATTTTTAAGCTCAGACATTTCACTCAGTCTATTGGTTTTATGGGCAAAACATATTTTCAACCATTTTATTAGTAGTACCGGTGTTGAAAGGCTTAACATTTAGTTATTTGCTGTTGTTGCCACGATAGAGCTATTTTTAACTTCGAATCTGTTAGCATCAAGTTAGCATGGTGTTAAGTTACAAGCTACAGTAATAAATAACACTTTACACGTTTATAAAGTACAATGATACGAAGATATGTCTTCACACACTTACTTCAGAGTGTTTGTATAAACTAGCTGTTAACATCGTGACGCTGGTTAACTTCAGCTAACTTATGCTAACCTGAGCTAGCATGTTGGACCACTTGTTGCGCTTACTTCTGAGGAGCGGCGACGTTTCCTTCTTCACATATTTCCCGTGAACCTCGGCTGGTTTCGACGCTTCGTTTTTACTTTTCTTTCGTGAGAGCATAGCTCAAAGCTCGGAGACATCAACAACACGGCTCTGCGAAGTCATGACACGATCTTTGGAAGCCGCTGCCGTTCTCCCGGTCAATAAACACGGAGTGGAAAGTGATCATTTTCTGCTGTTAGCGGTTAGCTAAGCTAACGGATGCTAACATAGGCCACTGGGAGCGACCGTGTCGTTGCCGCAGCCCAGTCCCTCCGCCGGGCCACCCTCACTGGGGCTCAGGGGCTGGGTGTTTCACAGTCCTCCCTGCGGGGTGACACGCCCCCTGCAGGACAGCAGTGGAGCTCGTTCAAAATAGGATATTAATAATAAAAATTGAATCAGTGTTGTTTAAAGTACCACAAAGTGATACTTGAGTAAAAGTACAAGTATCTTATCATTAAATTAATTTGATAAAAGTTAATATAAAAAAAAAGGATGCACTAATGTAGCTGTTTCAGGTATATACTGTATATATTTATATGTTTATACCACATACATCTTCAGGCTACATAAGTCTGATATGTTCTGCTGGAGTGTGACATGATTTGTGTCGTGCAGCTATGATGGATTGTGTACAAACTAATACAGTGTTAAAATGTTATATTATATTTCTCATTCAACCACAATTACATTCACTCTATCCAGGAGGCACAGTTTAGTATTTGCAGTATTTCTTTTAATAACGAACCAAATGAAAACAAGCAAAAATGAAAGTAAATAAAAATAACTTTCTACTTCTTGCCCTTTTTAAAAATGTAAGTAGAAAGTACAAATAATTGTGTGAAAATGAAAGATGTAGAAGTAAAAAGTTGGCTGAAAAAATTTACTCAAGTAAAGTACAGATACACAAAATTTATACTTAAGTACAGTAAAAAAGTATTTGTACTTACTTTACACCTCTGAATTGAATAATATAAAAAAGTCAGAATTCTGAAAAAGAAAACAAAAATAGCAGTACTGTGCCTCTAACCTTCTTCTATACAAAGTTAATGTGGTAGGAGGCTAAATTTGGGCAGTAAAAACAAACCTATTTGTGCTGTTGTTTAAATAGTCCATGGGCTAGGGTGGCTCACCGTGTTTAGTTAGTTTGATCTTCCACACTTTGAGCAGCACGGCATTGAAAACAGGCAGAAATCAGGAGGCTCCTGGGCTGAGGAAGACGTCTGAACACCACTGTCAGGGAATACAGCAGCGCGATGAAGTCTTCATATCACATTTTGTCCCATTACAACTACAAAGCTCAAAGTATTTTCCTGGGATTTTATGTGATAAACAAACACAAAGTAGAACGGTTGTACAGCAGAAAGAAAATGATTGTTTTTAAGTTTTACCACAAAAATCTAAAAATGCAGTGTTTGTTTGTATTCAGTCAGTAATTTGTAAAGATTGTTTTTTTTATTTAAGACAAGTCAAAATTCAGAGTGCAACTATCAAGTGATTTAGAAAAAAAACTATATATAAAACAAACTTGTCAAACCCAGAAAAAAACAAAAAACCATTTCAGTCACGTTTCTGAACGGTTTAAACTTTTTTACCACCTGTCAGCTACAATTTTCTCACTTAACCAAAATCCCAATGATTGTCATCATTTTCCTCTCACTGCATTTACTCTATACAATGTACAAAAAGCTGGAGCACACTAGTCCCAACTGAGCCATGTTTTGCTGTATAATCTGGATGTTATTTAATTTGGTAAATGGTAAATACTGTACTTATATAGCTCCTTTCTATCCATCCAGGACACTCAAAGTTCTTCACACTACAATCTGTGTCCTCATTTACCCATTCACACAGCACTCTATTAGGTCTCTACAAA
>JARVGW010000336.1:18670355-18681739 GCA_031762495.1 Anablepsoides rubrolineatus
CTTCATTCACTTCCTCCACTGCCATATGCTAAAGTAACTAGCAGACAATGTGCAGAAAATCTACGTCATTCAAAACCCCACCTTCTGTTTGCTGATTGGCCCAGTTTGGTTCGCATGGCCGGCAGTAGGTCAGATCCCTTCATTGTGGGAGTTGGACTCTGCCAGGTCTGCCTGTTGTCACCAATTCTGTTCATAACATTTATGGACAGGATTTCTCAGTGCAGCCAGGGGTCAGTCGGAGTCTGGTTCAGTGACTTCAGGATGCCCTGTTCAGGATCCCCTGTAGGGGTCATCGTACCATGACCATCAGCTCTTAATGGAGCAGTTCACAGCCAGGTGTGAAGTGACTGGGATGAGGATCAGCACCTCCAAATCTGAGTCCATGGTCCTCAGTCAGAGAAGGGACGATTGCTTCCTCCGGTTGAAAATGATGTTCTGTCTCAAGTGAAGGAGTCCAAGTATCTCGAGGTTTTGGTCACGAGTGAGCGAATAATGAATTATGAGAATGACAGATGGATGGTGCAGGGTCCATAGTTCTGTGGAGTCTGTGTCAGTCTGTTGTGGTGAAGAGGGAGTTGTAGCCTGGCCCTTGTCTTCCTACACAGTTCCGCTCAAGTCTAGTTTCGCTTCATTGCTCCGTCTGGGATTTCTCCCATAAACAAGGATTTCTTCATTAGAATTTTTTTTTTTTTGTCCAGGCCAATCAGAGAACAGAACATTGATTTTCTGCACAGTGTCTGCTTGTAGTTTATTTTACCTGGGCCAATCAGCAAACAGAAGGCGGAGATTTGAACAACGTCGATTATCTGCGCAGTGTCTGCTAGTTACTTTAGCATTTGACAGTGGAGGAAGTGAATGAAGTCAGTTCGTGTTAATAAGGCTTCCAAATTAAAATAAATTTATCTGACAAAGCAGCAGCTCTCATTTACAGTCGTCTCGTTCAGCTCGGTATTTTTCTCCTCTCAGTAGGGTTGTTTACAGCGCACGCGATTTCTGGTTAGCTTCTTAGCTTAGCCTCCTTCACAGCAACATAGGTCGCGGTCAACAGATCCAATCATTTTAAACTTCAGCAGAGGCCACACCTCCAGCAAGAATCACTTCTGTATACAGAGAGTCCAGACCCTCGTACGAAGTGAAGGACAGGGGTCTGGTTTTTACCAGGCTAAGGGAGTTGAGATGTAAGGTTAAATTCTCTGTTTATGTTCCTACCCTCACCTATGGCTATGAACTCTGGGTAGTGACTTAAAGAACAAGATCATGGATACAAAGGGTACATATGAATTCAGATCTCCAGGAGAGATTCGGAGTAGAGCTGCTGCTCTTCCACATCCAGAGGAACCAGTTGAGGTGGTTCATCTGTTAATGAGATGACCCCATGACACCACCCTAGGGAGGTTCTCCAGGCATGTCCAACTAAGAGGAGATGCTGGAAAAGACCTAGGACATGTTGAAGAGACCGTGTCTCTCAGCTAGTCTGGGAACACCTTGGAGTCTTCCAAAAAGAGCTGGAAGTGGTGGCTGTAGGAAGAGATGTCTGGACCTCCCTGATCAAACTACTAACCCCCAAGAACTGACTCCAGAACAAGTGGAAGAAAAAGAATGGATGGATGGCTGGACAGACAAACCAAAAAAAAAAAACACACTAGCTAAAACATTATTTCCCAACTTAAACAATAAACAAGATCTGACAAAATGAAGTGTCTATGCTTCTTCTCTTCTGTTTACCCTCTTGTTTGTGACTAAAAATAAAGAATAAGGACCTCCAACAGTCACCAAGTTGACTCTCCTACCTGTTGGTGTGTGAGTTGTTGTGCATGAACCAGGAGCGGTTGTTGTCCACGTACATGGCCCAGGCCTTGTCGTCCTTCCCCAGCATCACATCCTTCAAGACGTCGACACGAGCTATGCCGAAGGCAGGGTCGGGGTGGTTGTCGTAGCGATCTACTGTCATCTCCCAGTAATGGACGCCGCGGGAAAAGGCGGTGTTTCCCATCACCACCCGGTCATCGTAGCTGCTGCACGACACTGTCAGGTTGTCGTTGGAGAAGACGATGTCTGGGTGGGCGGACACCGGGTCGAAGGTGAACCAGGCAACTGTGTGGTGCAGAGGGAGAAGAGCTTGGTGTTACTGATGCCCCTGAATGTGGGCGGGGCTGGGGAGTGAAGGTGGTGATGGGGTCTGTTCACATGTGACATGATTCTGGATGAGGGGAAGTTACTGTAAAATGTCTGGATGGAGGGCATGAGAACAAACCAGATGAAAGTCATCATCACTAATACATTATATAAATTCATTCTTATAGTTACTTATAACTTACAGTAAATAAATTCACTTATTAATACTACACCTAATATATGTTATATAGGAAAACTGAGTCAGACAGTCTGCAAATTTTAACAGGCATAAACAGAACAGCACATCTGTGACAATCAGGTGAGTAAACTGTTTATTAGATCAATTTGAGATGCATTTTAAACTATTTTATTTATTAAAGTTCTTTGTCCGTTAGCAAAATATCTCATGAACTATTGAACATATTTATTGAAGTGATTGGCACTGATTAGTCTCCATAGATGATCACATGTTAGCTTTGTAGGAGATCTAGTAGAGTGCTGTGTGAATGGGTAAATGAGGACATAGATTGTAGTGTGAAGCACTTTGAGTATCTTGGTTGGGTAGAAAGGTGCTTTACAAGTACAGTCCATTTACCATTTATCTCTACAATTGGTTAACTTGTAGAGTCAACCCCATTAAAAATGGCGGCCACAGCAAATGAACCGTAGCAACACAGAACATGGTGGTACCTCAGTCAGGTGTACAAAGTTTGAGCTAATATGTGATGTTGTCATAAATGAGAATCACACAGTATCACAAAATATCATGAAGGACAATATTTCTAAGGTTTAACCAAAACCTTTTTTCCTCACAATATGATCTCAGTTTAAAACTCTGGGATGAAGGTGTATTTACTAAAAGAGTGAAAGAACTTTACTTCTGGCTAATTTTCAGTTTGGACGTTCTGAGTTTTTGTTTTGCTGCTACAATGTTTGAAACTGTTGTGTACCAATAAACCATTTTGAAGTTAGAAATGATCACAAATGCGCAGGTCAGAGGTCCTCTGGATAAAATCTGAGGTTGCTATATGAAAATGCTATTGGAGTTATGCAAACTCAACAAGCTCAAAAATCACATTTAGATATTTATGAACAATCTCATCTACGATCCAAAAGGGAAGTTTAACCCAAATCAGTTTAGAGCAAATCTATCAGGTCTGTATAACAGCATTACCTCTTGAATTTGTGAAATTACAATGGCGTTTCCATAGCAACCTCAGCTTTTCCTCGATAATCGCGAGGTCGGCCCACTTCACTCATGCACATTTGTGATAATTTTTAACTATGAAATGGTCTATCAGCAGACTGAAATGACAGGAACTGTGTGTGTTTGGTGCTGGTGGTGTCATAAAAATGCTCAAATGCTTAATTTGCAAACTTGTTTGACTCAATTCTAGAAGTAAAACTGTTAGTATTTAACATATCTACAGTTTATCTTCTCACAGACAGATATGGGTGAGACACAGGTGGGCCTTTGTTGTTTTTCTGGGCTCCACTGGATCTGCTCCTCTACAGTTGTTACTACTCCACATGCAGCACAGGTTTTATGACCTGCTTTGATTTCCCAGCAGAAATAAAGCAAAGACAGTTAATAGAGGCGAGTATTAAATGTTTAAGATGTGGAGCCCACAGAGCAGCAAACTGCCCCCCTGCTGGTCTGAGTGATGAAACAAGCCTGGAGGAGATTACCTGAGCCTATAGACTGAATATCACATGGAGGGACTCCAGCTGAAATGTGACATGAAGGGGGAGAGAAGAAGAGAGGGACAAGGAGAGGGAGAGCAGAGGAAGAGAAGGAAGCGAAGCGGTGCAGACGGTGTACAGGGATGGCAAAGAGCAGATCTGATTTACCTCACAGGCCAAAATACAACTAAAGATCAGCTGGAAACAACTTGGAATAAACAACAACAAAAACAAAGAGGCAGCTTGGTCAGTCCAAGAAAGGTGTGCTCTTCTCTCGTTACACAGAGGAAATAAAAAAAGACAAAAACAAAGTCCGGCACGCTCAGACTGAAGGCTGCATAAAACTGGAAGAGGAGCAGCTGAGATTAGTATTTTAACTCTGCAGAGCATTTTAACTAACAGGAGGGAGTTCTAAACAAAGACCTACTGCTGCTGGACTCCAAGGATTAAAGACGAAAACCTGAACTAAATCATATAAATCATTCTGTTTATTCTGTAGCATGAAACAAGAAAAACAACTGCGTGAATGCTGAGTTAGCACTTTTCTGATTTTACCTTTAGGCTACAGTTTTGCAAATTGTTTCAATTATACCAACTTATTTTCAGCCTCAACAGAAATCAGGGTTCTTGTTGCATTCATTTATTTGAAATGTCACTGAGTAAAAAACCTTGTAATCCAGGTTTAAAGGTTTTAGTAAAATTAAGAATTTATTCACAGTAAAATGAAGGAAGACAACTGTTTTGGCTGTGAGTACTAAGATAATGTTTTTAACTCTGTGTGCTACCCCTGGATGGATTTTAATGAAACTCTGAATTTATAACTCTTGTGATATGCATTCCTTAAAGTAATACTAGACCCCATCACATTTACTGATATAATGTTTAGTGGAACAAAAAGGTTTTGCATTTAGTTTTGAACTGAATATTTTGTACCCTGGTTTTGTATTGTGGGAAAGTGTACAGACAAAAGCTACATTTTATTATGACTCTACAGTACTTTGAAAATAACTGTTACTGAGTCCAGCTGAGTGCAGTCTGTAAAAACACAACAACCCTGACTCTGTTTTCCTGAAACTTGGCTCCTTCTGGATTTAAACTTTGTTAAAACAAATTCAAACTTAAATATTAAACTTTACTCATGGTTGATTCACCCAGAATTACTGAAATTAATTGCAGTTTTTTACTTCCGCAAATACTTAATTTAACTGAAACACTTGGTCAATTCAATGATACTGTAAAATAAAATAAATATTCAATGTATTATGATTTAAAAAGAAAACTAAATGAACTGCAATTAATTATTCAACCCGTTTACAGAGGTTTCATCCACTCATCCTGAAAGTCTTTTTTTCTCAGGGTAAAATTATTATAAAACCAATCAACTTAATTGTTTTTGTTTTAAGGTTAAATTTATTATGTTTCCTTTGTTCCATACAGGATCAAATTATACATACTGTATAAGTGTAAGCACGAGTATAACCAAGCCTTAAGTGAGAGGCTTTTATATTGTGATGTAAGCATTTACCAAGCTGTTTTAACAGATAGGAAAATTCAACTGCAGCAGCCACCGTTCAAACTATAGAGGGCAGAACTAAGACTGTTTTAGGCCAAATAATGCAAAATTAATCAAATTTACACAAATATGTTACAATTTGCACAGAAACATAAAGATAATGCACTAAAGGTGCAATTCAAAAAAAGTTGATTAGGTATCTAGTTACACTTTAAAGACATTTAAGGTTTGTTTAATTTGACAAGAAGTGTTCTGAGACAGAAATATACTAGCAGCCTGTGGTCCTGCTGCTATTTTCTGAAAGATGTTTAACCAGATATTAATGTATGGATCTGTTTGTGCATTCAGGAATAAATAGAGTCTATGTGGATCAATCCAAAACAAAGTTCAGTTCATAAAAACCCATAAAAGCTCAGAAATAAAAAGACGTTTATGTTTATATCCAGGATGAGTGGTTAGAAATCTCTAACTGAAACTGTACATCTTAAGTTAAACATTTAATAACTTAACATCTGTAACAACATTTATTTTACTTGAAGACAACCTGAGAGAGAATTAGAAGAGGAGATGAAGCTTAACGTACCCTCAGAGGTCTGCATGATTAGGGTCTTGCTGTACTGGCCCACTCCACTGGCATTAAAGGCTTTGACTCTGGACTTATACGTGCTGTTGAAGTGCAGCCCATCTACTGTGCAGATGGTCTCCGGCCCCACGTACACCTCCTGTAAGGACACACAGCACGTCCTGTAAGTGTGTGATGTGAAGGCAGGTCCCCTCAAGGCTGAGGGCTGCAGTGTGGGTGATAGCAGCCTACAGTAAAGTATAAATATAAATACACAGAGTATAAATACACACCAGGTCTCCTCAGGATGAGGCTGAGTCAAACTCAGTGAGTCACAGATTAGATGAAGAGTTTTCAGTTCCTGCATGTTCTGGACCAGGAACCAGTAAAAAAACAACCAACTGTTTGACTTTTCTTTCAACAAATAAAACTAGGATTTGAAATGTCAGTTGTTTTTTATAGTCTAAAATAAATGTAAAATCTTTAAAAATGTTGTATTTTCTTTTTGTAATTACAACTATAAAGCTACTAACAAAGAGAATGATCTGTTTTCTCAGGTTTTGACACTAAAAGTAACAAAGATCCATGACTAAATAACAGAGCTGTCAGAGTTGGAGAATAGTGAATATTTTACTAAAACTCTAAAAGAATCTGATTCAGTAGACACATCAGGACCACCTGAAGTCAGCCATTAGGTAAAGGACCATTTCAAAGATTTTTGATGTTTAGAGCAATTTAGATCAGAAAATACTTTTTCTTGCCGAACCTGGTCTAAATCTTTCTAGACAAAATGCAAATACATAAAAAGAGCATTTATAAAATCTGTATTTGTAAAAGTAACAAAATAAGTTTTCAGTGTTCACACTCAGGTGTCCAGTGTTTATAGGAGGTAAATACTGATTCTATACTAAGAACTGATAAGATGGACCTAATGAGGACACCTCACATGTTTTATTATTAAAAAATGATTATTATTATATAATAAATTGTTAGTAAGGAGTAAAAGGAGTAAGTGAGATATAAATAACACAATGAATGATTTCTTTCACATCCTCTCTGGTCTTGACTCTGTTCAATCATCACTTTGTTAATCTTGTCAGATTTCTTCAAACTGAAGTCGTTCAAAGAGTTATTTATAACAGGTCAGATAATAATGATGTTAATGCTGATTCAGCAGTCAAACTGTTACAGTGATTACACATTACTGCATTTTAACAGCTTGGAACTTGACTAGTTTTATGTAAAAGTTCCTGGGATGAGTCTCAGAAACCTTTAGCTAGATTTGCTACTTTTAGTTTTGAGCTGATATTTTGCTACTTTTATCTGACCTTCGGCTACTAAAAGGTTCAAGCTATTGTTTTGCTTTTTTAGCTATTCCTTTGCTACATTTTCTCTTTAGCTATAGGCTTTTGCTACTGTTAGCTTCTGGAAAACCTTGACTTTAATTTTAAAGTTTTAAAGTTAGAATTTCAGAATTTTTAGACTAATTAGACTGAATTCTGACCCTGAACAGGATCAAGCAGGTATAGAAAATGATTGAATAGATGTTAATGCTAATCATTTTTATTCTGAAATAGTTTTACTGTTTTTAGACAGTTTTTCTCAGACTGTTGAACATCTTTACTACTGACAGATTCAGTCTCTTTAAAAGTCTCTTTTTATACCAGTTCTGACTGACTTGTTGATAATTAACCTGATTAGTTACAAAATGCTCCTCCAGATGAGTCATATCATTTATTTTTACAGCCTTTTGTACCATCTTGTCTCTTTTTTGAGACATGTTGCTCTAATTTCAAAATGACCTTTTCCACAAAATATTGTACATTTGTTTTGTTGCCCTTGCCTTAATATGATCAAGTGTGACTAAAATATGAGCTCATTTACAAATCTCTTATTATATTTTATACAATGTCCCAAACCTTTGGTATTTGAGGTTTTAGAAAAAAAAAATATTGACCTCTTAATGAGAACTAATAATAAATGTTTTTAAAACTGCAGTTGGGGGCAACAACTCAAATACCAGACATGGAAATCTTCATCTGAAAGAGGAATCATCAGGAGGTTTGTGTTGCTGCTGTAACAAAGCAGGACAATTAATCTATAGAGGACTGGGGGTGGGGGGATTAGGAGGATGGATTACACGGTAAACCTCGGTGAGGGTACGGAGACCGCTTTGAACCTAGTTCTTGCAGGACTGTTCCAGCAGACAACCTGTTCTCCTGATGTCATTCGATGCCCTGCTGTGCTGAGTCACATGACCTCGGGGTTGGGATGGGGGGTTTACACCTGACTCAGGGGATTTCAGACACTAAACACTGCTTCCACAGAGCTGGTGTTCTTCCTGGCACCAAGTGAACACATCTTTGTTACAAAACATATACATACAAAAGAGGATTAGGGCCACTGAAAAAATAAAAAAATAATTCTGACTTTTTTTAAATTCTGAGATTAAAGTCAGAATTCTGACTTTAACCTCAGAATTCTGACTTTCAGGCAGATGGGCACCAGAGAACAATAAACGTCTCTCGCAATGTTGAATCAAACAGATGAATAAAGGATGTAACAGTTCTTGATTGCTGGAATGATCCCATAATGCATTTATTTTTGTTCCTCTTATTTTTGTTGTTTGAATGTTTTACAGTGAAAATTAAGTAGTAGCTACACGTTAGCCACTAGCCAAATAAAGATGTCTGCCTGGATTCATGCTGTTTAATCTCGGTATTCTGAGAAAAAAGTCAGAATTCTGAGATTAAACAGCATGAATTCAGGTAGACATCTTTATTTGGCTATCAGCAGATATAGAAAGTGCAGAAACCAGACCTAGAACACATGAACATCTAAAAGCAAATGTTAGCAACTTTGGTGGCACACCTGTTTTTTTTCCTGTGACACCCACTCTTATTGTTCACATGCAAAAGGAAGACCATCAGCCTATCAACCGATCAACCTGTTGGTCACTTGTTGTTCACAAAAGGCTGTGAGGAACCAATGCAGCAGAACCAAAGAGTGCCAGAAACAGCTACAACTGCAGAACTGTCCTAATGACAACAGTTAAACAGGTCAAAAATATGGTGGAGAGGAAAACTCAACATCGGTGTGGGCAGAACCCCACGCAGTGGTGGAGCGGCGGAGAGAGGAGATCAGCTGAGATTGGCTAGCTGGTGTGTAACCCAGGAGCTGACCAGGGCTGGGCCTGCTGACATCGGATCCAGGAGCAACTACAGCCTGCCTGTCTAGGTGAGCCATGCCGAGACGCGCCGGGCAGGGAAGGTTAGACTCCACAGAGAACAACTCAGACAACATGGAGGAGATAAAAAACGTCACTTAACTTTATGAGTGCTGAACTGTCAAGTTTAGCTTCACAACAAGAACTTCTGATCCGTTTGGTTGAAGAGGTGAAGCTACTAAAAGTCGCACTAAGTGACAGAGACAGAAAAATAGCTGAACTGGAAAGAAAAGTGGACAATCTGGAACAATATTCACGTAGAGATAATTTAATAATTACTGGATGTAAAACACTGATCTTATGCTCGAGTTGTGGCAAATGGAAACAGACAGGGGATGCTCCTCAGGAAGAACTGCTCACTTTGGAGCAACAGATTGTGACTTTTTTGAAACAAAGAGACACTGATATCAAACCTGAGGACATTACGACCTGTCACACCTTGCCTACTAAATCAGGGAAAGATAAACCATCCATTGTTGTTAGATTCATCAGTAGAAAGGCTAGAAATAGTCTGATGGTCCAAGCAAGAAAACTGAAAGGAACAAATGTCTATGGAAATGCCCACCTAACAAAAAAAAATGGGAACATCGCCCATGAGGCAAGATTGTTTAAAAAACAGAAAAGGATTGAAACAACTTGGACACAAAACGGAAACATGGATTAGAGCTAAAGAAGGATCACAGGCTAAAATAATAAGAGAACTGAAGGATCTGGAAGAATTTAGATAAATTCAGGGAGGAGAAATTACTAAATTAAAATTAACAAATTAAGAAATACATAAAAATTAAACAAATTGGTATAGAATGAAACAAAGTATTTGAAAATTGGATACAAACACATGAATGTATATGAAGACTCAGAAAAAAAATTAAATAAAAATGTAGACAACCTGCTTTACTCAAATTTTGGTCCTGCAATTAAAAACTGAATATTATAATGAAGAGCAATTTAATAATATTAAAATGATAAAAGATGACCTCTCTATTATTCACATTAACAGTAGAAGTATAAATGCTACTTTACCTAAAATAACAGAGTATTTAAAACAGTTAAAACTTTTACTATAATAACATTCTCAGAAACATGGCTTAATGATGAAAATATATATAATGTTAACATTGACTGGTATGAAATTTATCATATGAATAGAAATTATAAAAGTGGTGGTGGAGTAGCTCTACTCATAAAAAAGGAAATAAAATGTAAACTAATTAATAAAATGTCAGTAATTGTAGATGATATTATGAAAATAATTACGATTGAAATATTAAATAAGAATTCTAAATATATAATGATAAGTTGTGTATATCGATCACCAGATTCAAATAAGGAGCTATTTACCAATCAAATAATGGAGCTCTTTGAAAAGAGTGCTAACTAAACATTTTTTCTGTGTGGAGACTTATATTAACCTGGGAAAGACAACAGATACAAATAATATTGGTACTTTCTTAAATTCAATGCACAGTCTAAATCTCTATTCATTGATATCAAAACCTACAAGAATCACAACTCCTAGTGCAACAATAATTGACAATATTTTCACAAACATAACAAACAGAGAGATAATGGGGTATTTTAATTACTGATGTAAGTGATCACCTACCAGATTTCATAATTTACAAAAATGATCAATACAACACAAACGTAGACACAATTAAGAAAAAAAGAATTGACACATCCAAAAAAATTATGGATAATCTAAAGGATGACTTGGGGAAAACAAAACTGGAAAGATGTCAATGTTAGCGATATGAACAAAGCATATGATGCTTTCATGAATGTTTTAGGATGTGTGTATGAAAAAAATTGTGTGAAAAAAAAAAATTACACAAAGCAAAATGTTGACAAATCATGGATGACCCAAAGGGCTGAAAAATGCCTGGAAAAAAGAACTACTTGTACTCTAAGAACAAAAGAATCAGAAGAGAGCCACAAGAAATATAAAAACATGTTGGTTTGGATTATACAAAAGCACAAGAAGGAGTATTATAGTAAGTTATTAGACAAAAATAATGGTGATACAAGGCCAATATGGCAAATAATGAATAGTGTTTTGAAAAATCATGAAGTGAAATCAGGTATTCCACAGTACTTTGTAAAAGATGGCATTTAAATTCATGATCAAAATGAAAATGCAAATGGATTCAATCAGTATTTTGTGAATGTTGGCCCAAGTCTTGCATCTAAAATACTAAAAGTAGATATAAATGTGAATCACACTGTTACAGGTTGTGCCAATAGTTTTTTCTTTATGAAACTGACAAAGAAGAAATAACAAATAT